>JAWQFJ010028218.1:367500-375390 GCA_034096865.1 Theodoxus fluviatilis | reverse complement strand
ATGTGGTGTATGCAGTGTGACAGCAATGGCGCTTTGTGCAGTGGCTGATCAGGTGTTGATGCAGGCACAAACCATGTTTATAGGGCAGATATGAATAACATATACGGGTTGTTGACAGTCTTGCCTAGCATCTGCACCGCTCAGCATAGATTTTCTCCAACAACAAAAATTGCAGTAGGTAGTGTGCCGACAACAGCTTTTTGCATGACGCATGGGCTTGAAACACGTTTTCTGCTTCGGCCTTGAGCTAATAAACCGATGGCGTTCTCAGAATGAGTCCTATTTATACATAATTGTGCCTAGTTCAAGGATGTGTGTTTGATAAAGGTGGTGTCCGCGTCATGCGGGCACGATAGCTCCTTCCTCAGATCCAGAGCTGTATTGGCTGTAGACCGTAAATATGAGTGCATCATGATGTTTGCTATTTGTACCTTGCATGTGTTGCTGCTTGCATGCTTGTAGTTGGCAGTGCATCACTATGTAGGCAGTCTGTATGACCTAGTGCCCAAAATTGTGCGTGTCATCCCACGCGTGATATTGCCCTGTGTGACAATAGACTTTTGTTCACTGCATTTCGCCTCATTGAGGCGCACTGAACACGTGACTGACAGACACATCGATGTACATGCATGTGCACCTACTCGGCCTGCAGACGAATTGAAAGGAGAGTGGGTTTTCCTGTCGCCCTGCTCAGTCGTGCACTACTTAATGACAACGTGCACGGAAAGACCACACTCGGAAATTACATTTCCCTCTTCTCCCACTCCCCATTGCCACCCAGCGTTCCACCGCTATCACCACCACTCTGTTCATTGTCATCAGCCACGACAGCACACTACCCACCATCCCCTACTTCCCTTATTTCCCCCCCAAATCCAACTACTTTTCTGTGGTTCAGTGTAAGTGGTTTTTTGTACGCTGATTTAAAACGACATTTTGTTAACAGATCAATCGAAACTTCAATGCGATTGCAGTGCGTCGATCGTTCATTCCTTTTTCACGTGTCGTTTTAGGTGAGATGTTTCTGTGGCTATGCTTTGCTCTGTACGTTTCCTTTGAAGTTCTAGTAGGCCGCTCGATCCCCATATCCTGTAACAAGCGCAATCTTCCTTCTTTCTTGGTAGTCGAAGCCGAGCTTCCGTTTACAGGTATGGACTCTAAATCAAAGGAGTCGCCTTCGTTACTGTTGTGTCTGCAGACAGACTGCTGCGCGAAATAAATGGATTCCCCTCTGATGCGGACATTCATGCAGTGGTAAAATCCAAATTTCCTCAGTAGTGCACGGCGACCCAGCAACGGGGAGGCGAGGTCAGCGGGTGTAGGTTTGCATGGGGTACGTTGACTCTAGCCTATCGCAGTAACATTCTTCACTGATGCGTCATGTTACACCATGAATTAAGCGTGGTAGGAACAGGTGTAATATGATGCACTCAATATAGTTTTCAGCCTCAGGTTCTTCGATAGATGCAGCGTGAAGTGTCTGTGTACGTGAAGAATCAAGCGCGTTTTACTACGTGTCTATGAACGTGTGGATATTCTTGCTTGAATTACCACGTTTATTGGGTACATGAAAGAAAGAAGAGAGAGAGAGAGAGAGAGAGAGAGAGAGAGAGAGAGAGAGAGAGAGAGAGAGAGAGTGAGGCAAAGACTTGGGGTTCGCGGTTGGGCCAGGCAAGCAAGCCAATGAGCTAGCCGATAGACGAGAGGGAGACATATCTCTACAAAGAGACGGAAATTCTTTGAAATGGGAAAAGACATGGGCACAGAGACTGAAACCGCCTCCATGCTCGTGTTGCTTGATTTCAACCCTTGAGGATGCGTGCGTGTGGATGCGTGCGTGTGGATGCATGTGACAAAGGGATTGCAACAGATCGAGGGCCGACCTGGAGCAGTGCGATCGAGGGACACAACACCGGCCTGTCGGAATGTCCTTGTGTGCTTTATGGTCTCCGAAGAATGCGTAGCGCGTAGTGCTGAAACGTGACATTTGGGGTAGATGGCAGTCGCAAAAAAGGCCCGAGGGATAAAGAGTAAAGCACAATAAGTGATCGTAGCAGAAAGATAACCATGATAAAGAGGGAGATCTACATGTATGCCTGTCAACATTACTCACTTCCGTCCGTGCTGACGCTCTATGCCTCAGGCCCGGCTTCATCGTCATCATGTCTTTGTCACCTCTGAGACTGATTTCGCTGCATCACAGCCCCACGCTTTCGGTGCATGCTACGCAGATCCGGGAATTAATCTCACCTTTTGGCTTTTCACCCATGTTGTACGACCCAAGCAGGTCCGACCTCGAATCGTTGTTTATCAACAATAATGTTGACATATTATTGCATGTACGTTGCGTAAGCTAGTAGACGTTTTCTGTAGCGCGATTCTACACGAAAAAGCAATAGCTGCAGTTAGTAACGTGGATGATGTATTTTCCGATGCTCTTTATGAAAAATGTGGTACTTAAACGAGTCAGGCTTAAGTATAGCCGTCGGCTTGTATCTACTAGCTGAGGGAGAGGATTGGAGGAGAAAAAGTTTAATCACGGTGCTCGCACATTGCTATAACCATTAATGCTTGGGTTGAGAAAATCAGTCAGGGAGCGTAAGCAGAGTTACTGAAAAGAAAATAGCGAAACTAATTTAACATTAAACGAGGAGAGGGGCCTTAAGTTCTGAAATGACGTGCAAGAAACATTCACTACCCAAGACCAGAAGAATCGCCTCTCAAAGAGCTCTGCATTGCCCCTACTGGGACTGAAATTCTTGGCATGAACTGGCCTGATCAGGCCTGATCAGCCATCTCTAAAGTCCACGGCTCAGATCTCCGTGACAGTCATGGTTTTTTTGGCGGGCGAAGGACGATCAAGGACAGGAAACCAATCACGGAGAGAAGACAGGACGTGGAAATCCCCAAACATTCTGTTATTGGTTTACCTAGACTAAGGCCTTGGCTTAGACCTTGGCTACGAATGAGATCATTCAGACGCTTCATTAATTAAGGACTCGGAGCACAAATAGTTCCGTACTCGCAGCCTTACTGAACGGTCTCAATTCGCTTTCATTTATAGCCTGAATATTGTTCGTCACTGGCTTGAGTTGGCCACCTGCCGTTATGGACATTCAGAAACGTGCGGCTGTACTGCGAAAAAATGTACGTATGTTCATATCTTTCATATAATGTCGGCGTTGATGGTGATTTCGTTCGTCATTGTGTGCAGCGAGTGAGCTTTATTGATCTCCAAGATCCGGATATTCTTAAGGACAAACCCTTTCAAAATCAATGGAGCGTAAATGATTTCGTTTATATCCTGAATAATCACACGCTTTTTCCTCAACAACACCCCGCACGCCCCACCCCCACCCCCACCCCCATGCATTTTGATGGGTTTGTACTTGTACTCGTTTTGTGTAATGTGTGTGTGTGTGTGTGTGTGTGTGTGTGTGTGTGTGTCTGTGTCTGTGTCTGTGCGCGCGCGTTTGTATAAGCGCGCGCATGCATGTGTCACTCTGTGGGCACGTGTGCTGTGTACACTTATCTGCACATTTTTGTAAAGTATTCTCTCTCATCGTGGGCTGGCCGCGCTGAAGTTTTTTAGATGATGCAAAGAAAGCCGGAAAATGGCAGAAGCAATCCCACGCCTCTTGAGCCTGATACAGCGTCATGAGTTTGATGGATGGATCATCGCATCGCATAATCATTATTGCCGTGAGACGCGTGTAGTCTCCATGCTTGGAACACCCAAAACGATGTTCTGTACAGCCCACCACTCAGCAGTCATACTGGGCTCTTGCGAAGGGCAGTAGTCTCTCCTGAAGCGCAGTTGCGGCCCTTCACCCTGCACCCTGAAATGTTCAGTCTGACGATGCTTGAGGGGTTTTCCTCTATCGATGCAAATGTTTCTTTGCAACACTGCTCCTTTGGTCCTATGATAAAGTACATAATAGAAGTTCTATCTCTCCCTCTCTTTTTTTCGGGGGAGGGTGTGTGTGTGTGTGTGTGTGTGTGTGTGTGTGTGTGTGTGTGTGTTAGCCTTTTGAAATGCTGGCTCAGTTGAATCTTCATGTTTGCATAGTCTATTATCGGTTTATTTCCAATTATCCGACTTAGTCTAATGCGCGGCCGCGGCCTGTGGAACGGTGTTATGGAGGGAGGGACACTCAGTAGGCACAGCACACATGAATGCTTTGCACGAAGTCATCGTAATACTTTGTTCTCAGTATGAACAAAATTAACACGCGAATAAAACATATTCAGAAGTGTATTAAGAATTTTCCAGAAGTTCGGGATTTTCTTGCAAGCTGGTGTTACGAAATTTTTCTCTTCGGCTTTTCGGTGGCTGAGAAGCCTTTAGCCTCTTGTGAATAGCAGCCGAAATAAGATAATTTTTACGCTGTCGCCACCATCTTTCTGGCAAATTCTTAGGAATAGTAAACCTTTTTGGCAGTAAACCATGCAGAGTTTCTTCAAAGAATTCGATGCTTTTATACAGAGCAATGAGTTATCCGGTACCTTAACAGTGTAAATAATTAAGAAATTGTTTGGATTCAGTAGTCAATTTATGTGACTTGAGTACATAATAATGCGAAATGCGATCGAATGACGGCTGTTGTATGACTAGATTTTTGCTGTGCATGTTCATGCACGCTTGCGTTCATGCATGCTTGCGTGTGTTTTTTATACTGCTGAGGCAGAAACCACAGGTGTTAATTATTAGATTAAAGATTACCACGGAAGTAGCCACGGGAATAAGACTAGTGGATTCAAATGATTGGCGCTAGCGAGGACGTCAGCAGATCTGTCCATAGCTGAATGATACTACACAATTCTTATACAGTTTTGATCATACAATTGCATGTACTGGGCATGCTTTGCACTGGAACATTGCTGGATAAGTGGCACTCTTGTCTGTCTGGAGCATTTGCATATCGATATTGCTAGGACACTTGCGCTTCTCGGAGCTGAAAACACGACAGTAGTAAGAAATGACCTTATGTGCCCACTTCTTAGCATGTTATTGCCCTTTTCTAGACCATTGTGAGATGTATGCACCGGCGGTTTATCTACATAGCAGCACTTTGCCTCTTTCTGTCTCTCCTCAGCTATCAGATGCAGCTGCTGCACGCTTTGCTTCATGGAATATTTATTTTTGAAGGTGGCCGACTAAATCATCATCAGCTGTTGAGATCGAGCAGTATCGACCGCGTCTGTGGAATACAGATGCAGTGGTACAACAATTTTCATTTATGTGAGTTTTATTTTTCATGAAAAGAAACATTATCCATGCCCAACCGAAGAAGTTCGTGTTTCTGGACAAGATTTCTTTAAACGTAATGCTAAAAGTAAAGATGTGTACCATTTTAAGACTCTCAAAGAGTCTCCCACGCGTTGACGTACTTTTGTACTTTCCTCACACGTGTATTCTTCTCATGCCCTGTGATGGCGGCTATACTCTGACGATCTAACTATCAGCTTTTTTGCTGTGTCTGCGTTGATCAAACTTTACCGAGTCCACTGCTAAATCATCTCTGCGTTTCGTACGAGAACTCCCGGGCACACTTCTTTATCTCCGTACGAGACAGAGGGTCGTCACAGTGTTCCCTGAGAGCGCAGAGTAAATAGCAAGTCAGTTTAAAGTTTATCCCATCTCTCTCCCCCCCCCCCCCCCCCCCCCCCCCTTGCTCTAGGGTTGTGGGTGTTTTGCTTGCTTAAGAACCCAAATAGCTTCATGTGGCCGCGGATGAGGCCGGAATTCCAAAGCATTTTCATCACAACGGAGTTTCTAGGTCACTTAAGAGTGCTTTAAAACGCTTCAGTTAGTAACATTGTTCTAAGTTATATTAAGAAATATTATGTTTGTTGCATTAGTTTCTTTCAGTTGCTAGGACTTCACTGCAGTATTTCCGTTGTGAATGCACGCAAAAAGTGGTCCTTAGTTTGCGCATTCCATGCTCCTTAATAGCAGCTCATTTCTGACACTTGTGCATCCTTTCAAACGACAAGTGAAGAAAAGACCCTTTATATATCCAGCTGCGACTTGAGCGAGGTGAACAATATAAGAAAAGTGCAGTCTTTTATTTGAGCTGGGGTCGGCTCTGCAATTATCACCCTAGGAGTTCTAAATGGTGCTAACACAAGCAGGCTCATCTGTCTTACTTGTATAGGGCTGGTCGAACAAGATCGCACCGCCTATGTTTTCAGTTGCGAAAATTGCAAGGGAATGATTCGAAGCGGTGTGAGCCCTGAAGTTTCTTGGATCTGTGTCAAAATGTCTTCCGATTTTTTCTTTCTGTATGAGCACAAGGTGATCACGAGGCCATCGAACTTCATGTGTGGTCTTTGTAGTTCATTTGAGTTAGTTCCTCCGTGCAGTTCCCATGTGACTCAATGAGTCCGGAGCAGGTGTATGTGTCTGGACTTGTCTGTGGAATGAGTCCAGGACCTGCTTCAAAGACGTCACACCCCACAGCCCGTATCCCTGTGCTTGCACTCCACCCGTAGACTGCCCAGGCAGGGGGGACGGAGGGGAGCGGGGCATACGGGTTGTTGGTCTCTGGAGTGGTGGTGGTAGATGGGGGATTACAGAAGAGGGGTCTGGCTTCGCGGGAAGGTATTTAAGAGGCCGCGGGTGTATTAGAGCCAGTATTGTAATGACCCGTCTTCAACATGTATTATGATCTGGTGTAATGGACGCCTGACCTCTATTCAACTCTCCTGTTTTGTGTATTATGAATGAAAACGCTTGACAATCATGAGAGTGGTACACATTAATTGAGACAAGCGCTGGATTGGTTTAATAGTGGCTTCATGTTTCGTGGGGTAGGTTTGTGACTGATTCGTTGTGATAGATGCAATAACTGGAGGAGCAAAGCATTGACCATTGAGAAAAGCAAAGAAAGAAGATATGCGGCATCCGAAGTGAGATCGTATCACACAGAGCATATGTATTTGTAATCTCAGCTCTAGAACGTTGCCGTCGAAGATAGGTTGAGCAGAGTGCCTGAACATGGCGCCATTTTGTGGGAATCTGCAGTGTTAACTGACCGTTATGTCCTCATTTGCATGAGTGTTGGCCCTCTTTGCACAGAAATGTGTTAGTACGTGAATAAATATATAAATTGTTTGTTATCTTTCTAGACGTCAAATGGTGTAGTGCCAAAATTGTATTGTTGTACATTGTACACGTCGTACTATTGCATCGTGGTGTGTGTGTGTGTGTGTGTGTGTGTGTGTGTGTGTGTGTGTGTGTGTGTGTGTGTGTGTGTGTGTGTGTGTGTGTGTGTGTGTGTGTGTGTGTGTGTGTGTGTGTGCGCGCGTGCGCGTGTGTGTGTGTGTGTGTGTGTGTGTGTGTGTGTGTGTGTGTGTGTGTGTGTGTGTGTGTGTGTGTGCGTGCGTGTGTGTGTGTGTGTGTGTGTGTGTGTGTGTGTGTGTGTGTGTGTGTGTGTGTGTGTGTGTGTGTATGTGTGTGTGCGTGCGTGCGTGCGTGTGTGTGCGTGTGTGTGTGTGTGCGTGTGTGTGTGCGATTATGTCGATAATGGAGTTCTGATTGAGCTAATTGCACTTTACACTAGGTAGTCCACTGTACTAATTCTGCTGCACACATTTTTGGGGGAAGAAGGGAGTTACATTTGGGCAGGAGCTCTCACTCAGAAGATTTTGAAGAAGTTCAGCGAAGTTCCTCTTAATCAAAATACTCTCCACAGCATGCAATAAGTGTATGTTTTTAAAAACTAGTGTAAGAGGCGTAGTCTCTATCGTGCCGCCATATCCAGTTGCACTGGTTTACAATAGCTCATAACATGCATCTTTGGAGTAAATATTCATTGCCGATTTACTGTCTGTAGTCTCTTTGTGCCTGCATATTCTGATTGAAAGTGTCCGCTTGTAACGCATTTT
>JAWQFJ010028218.1:337500-362500 GCA_034096865.1 Theodoxus fluviatilis | reverse complement strand
CGATGTCTCAGCCTCCTACCATCCACTCTGTGCAATGTCTCAGCCTCCTTCCCATCCACTCTGTGCAAAGTCTCAACCTCCTACCCATCCACTCAGTGCAAAGTCTCAGCCTCCTTCCCATCCACTCTGTGCAATGTCTCAGCCTCCTACCCATCCACTATGTGCAATGTCTCAGCCTCCTACCCATCCACTCTGTGCAATGTCTCAGCCTCCTACCCATCCACTATGTGCAATGTCTCAGCCTCCTACCCATCCACTATGTGCAATGTCTCAGCCTCCTTCCCATCCACTCTCTGTGCAATGTCTCAGCCTCCTACCCATCCACTCTGTGCAATGTCTCGGCGTCCTACCTATCCACTCTCTGTGCAATGTCTCAGCCTCCTACCCATCCACTCTCTGTGCAATGTCTCAGCCTCCTACCCATCCACTATGTGCAATGTCTCAGCCTCCTACCCATCCACTATGTGCAATGTCTCAGCCTCCTACCCATCCACTATGTGCAATGTCTCAGCCTCCTACCCATCCACTCTCTGTGCAATGTCTCAGCCTCCTACCCATCCACTCTCTGTGCAATGTCTCAGCCTCCTACCCATCCACTCTGTGCGATGTCTCAGCCTCCTACCCATCCACTATGTGCAATGTCTCAGCCTCCTACCTATCCACTATGTGCAATGTCTCAGCCTCCTACCCATCCACTATGTGCAATGTCTCAGCCTCCTTCCCATCCACTCTCTGTGCAATGTCTCAGCCTCCTACCCATCCACTCTGTGCAATGTCTCAGCCTCCTACCATTTCAGGACATACGAGCACTTGTTATCAATTTCGTTCGGCTGAATCCCAACTGAAGTACATGTGTGCGTCAATTTGTGTTTGAACATGCGTGAGGTTTATACATGTATGTATATTTGCGTATGTGCATTAGCATGTGTGTCTGTGTTAGCATTGTGTGTGTGTGTGTGTGTGTGTGTGTGTGTGTGTGTCTGTGTGTGTGTGTGTGTGTGTGTGAGAGAGGTTGGTTGGTTAGTGTTTTACGGCCGATCAGCCTTTGTAAGCTATGTAAGGCTATTAGCACGAAAAGCTTTAGAACAGTTTAGAGTAAACGCTAATCAAGTGATGGTGTCCCTAGTTCTTCGCGCTGAAATGGTCGTTGTCCCCAACACGATCGGCCAGAGTACTCGGAGTACTCTGTCCCATCGGACAGAGTACTAGGTGTTTGGTATCTTGGCATTTGAACGAGAACGAGACCGCCGAGTGAAGAACATGTCGCGATATATCACATGGTCATCGGTATGTCACGTGACTGTAAGGACGAGATTTCAAACACCGAGTACTCTTTCCGGAAATGTTGGGGACAACGACCATTTCAGCGTTATTCGCCTCTTACGAATTGCGTATTTACTTGAGCTATGCTGCTGTCAAAGGCGCCTGATCCGCTAATCCGTGTTTTGACCTGCATAGAACATCACGTGCGCCCTAAATAGTAAATGCGCTATCTCGTAGATCCTCGTTGAGTCCCTTGTCGTGTCTGATTACTGGATGTTCTAATCGATGGTCATTATCACAAGCGTGACTTGCTGGCTGTAAATGCACGAGACACACGGGCTACGCAATCTGTTACAACATCTGATACCACGCCGTTGTGATGCCGCGATCTCCTGATGGCATGTGTTTGCAAGCATTGGAGTCGCACACATTTAGATAGTAGTCGTCTCTCTCGACGGTTGTATAATTAGACAAATGGATGGATGGATAGATGGATGGATGGATGGATGGATGAGTTGATCGATGCATAGATGAATGGATAGACGCAGGGTCAGATGAAATAGAATGTGTCAGGTTCTATGCACTTAGTCGCTTTATCTGGATTGCATGCTCCTCTCAAGCTGCTGCAAACGCTTGCTGTTCTAACGTCATTTTACATGGGTTTCTTCTATTCTCTCTGGTTCATGGAGAAGTGCAATTAGCCTTTTATGCTTTGTGTAGACATTAGTTCTACTTTTCCTTGGTGATGTGCGACGTATTCAGTTGTCTTTGTCGGACAATAATGTATGGTAACCCTCAAGAAGAAGTTGCCGCAAAATGCCGTAGAAGTTCCTGGGGGCTTCATATGGATCAGACATGGCTATAGTCACCCAGTCAATGCATACAAGGCAAATAAAAGCCCAGTAAAATCGATGGAGGTAGATTACGTTGTTGACCGCATTGCCTTTACCTTTTCGCTTTGCTCAGATGCTGGATATACACTAATGTTTAAATATCATCTGACGTCGATTTTCATGTCATATCTTGTTTTACTTTTGAGCATATCTGGTAGCTGAGCAGTATCGTTTAGTAAAACATTTCCCGTATCGGCACTAATGCATTTTCATTCTGAGAAGGCGTACTTTTTTTTCTTCGCCACTCTTATGCGGATACAGATGTTTTTTTTAAACCTTGGTCTCGTGCTTAGCAACCCATGAATAATAGATCACCTGGACGGAGCCTTGTGTGGTCTACACTTGTACAGCTGGGGTAGAAAGCGAGAAATTTGTCATGCATGCTGCTTGCTGCCTCCATCTGCTGACCCAGCAGCATCAATGTCAGCAGCATCAGCACAACCCTGTGCCACATGCGGCAGCAGCTGCAGCAGCGTTGCCGCGCACCTCCGCGCGAGCAGTGGAACGAGTATTTCCACGTGCCTGACTCGTCTTTTTTACCACCCTGGACAACCGTATCAGAGCTTCGCCGAGCCAGCGCAGACTGCCACTACCAGCTACTCTGCCACCGTAGCTACTACACTAAAAGTGGCGTGAGCAGCAGGGGCAGTGGTAGCAGCAGTGGGAGCAACACTATCTACAACGGAAAGAGTTCACACCTAGAGAAAGCCAAATGAGGGGGGGGGGGGGGGGGGGAGGGGGGGGGGGGAGGGGGGTGTGATGCAAATGACAGAATCAGCGCGATGAGGAAAATTTGTAAAAGCGGTCAGTGCTAAACGATCGCGGAAGCACTGTTCCTTTGTTGAACTCTAGCTTCAATCATTCTGAATGTCACGTAGGTTGTCAAGCAATGGTTGAAAATAAGATTGTTATGCTCAACAAGCTTTGGCGGTACAGGAAGTATAAGGGAAGTAGATATTACAATCGAGAGAGGTGAGCAAGTCCTAAGTTGTCGTTTCACCTTGTCAGGTTCAAGTTGACTATGGCCTGACTTCTAGGGCGTTGCATCACTCACCAGTCATGATGGGTCATATAAGGGAAATAGTCCGCCGCAAGGAAGACTTGCCCAACAAGTGCACCAACTGGAGAAGGAGGGCCACACTCCCTCACAGCAGACATAACTATTACTTGTTTCAAGCCTCGATCAACACCTGCCATGGTGTGCTTCTACCATCATGTGTCCTAATTAACGACGTGGCCTAGTGCGCCACCTGCTGCTACAGGGAGGAAGCAGGGGGAAAGAAAATGACGAGAACGAAAAATGTAAAGTGATATTGGATCGAAAATGAAACAGAAAAGATCGTCGACAAGTTCCTGAGCGATTGCATTTAACTGTTGTGGAGGGAGAAAAGTAGGTTACTTCTGGACAGGTTTTTATGCAAGGCAGTCGCGTAGGTGTAGAAGCGAGAGAACAACAGAATACCTAGGCAGACAAGGCACGGCGGCATGAGATGTGCTGGGAAAAGCCTGATAGGCAGAAGGAGAAGAGGTGAAAAGGGTACACAGGTAATGAGATAGAATGGGTGGACAGGTAAGGCTGAGAAGCAGACCAAATGGATGTGAGAGCTATCAGACGAAATGGACATGACAGGAAGCAGAAAGACCGAAAAGAAAGCAGGCATTCTGGAACCGAGAGGACAACTTGTAAGGTAGAACTGTAGCCACGAATGCAGATACGATACAGACGCCAAGGCAAGAGATAAGAATAATTAGAAAAGAGATAGACATACAGACAGACAGGAGAGAATAAATAGACAGGCAGGACGGGGAAAGACAGAGGGACAGGTAGGCAGAGCCATCGAAGGGGGGGCAGAGAAGTGACAAAAGTTGGAGGGACAAGGAGGCATGCAGGATGTAGCAGAATAGAAGAATAGGTAACAGGAGAGGGACAGACGGGCCAAACCGTGCTTGACAGGACAGGTAGACAGGCTGACAGATGCCATGTGGAAAGACAGACAGGCAGAAGACTGGCAGGTAGAAAGTCAGGAGAGGACAGGTAGGAGAGGATAGGCAGAGAGGAGACGAAGTGCAGGCCTGGGCCGGCAGGCGGGAGATGAAGCGTGGGCCACAGCTGGGACGGTGCCTCCCGCCCTCCCTGCCTGTCTCACGCAGGACGGGGCGGCTGGCCGCTGTATTGATTTTCTCACTGCGGGCTGCCTGAATCATTCTCCTGGAGCGCGGGACAGGCTACACACAGGCAGGGAGGAGAGCGGCCGCCAGGAGCAGTAGCAGGACCCGCATCGGTGTCGAAGCAACTGGTGGTTGTCGCCCAAGTTGAACTACCTAACTCTCAACTCCGTCGGTGTTCCCGTACCATGGGTTTTCTTCCTCTTCATTGGGTGTCGTCATTTGTCTTTTGAGACTGAGCATCGTTGGAAGGGAGAGGTCGCAAAAAAAGGTTGCGTGACTAAAGCTGCGGCGGAGCCTGGGAGGTCTGCCCACTTCACACAGTTCCCCTCTCTCTCCACCTGCCCGCCCACCTGAGTGTCGCTTCCCTCCCTCTCCAGGGTTGCGGGGACGTGAGGCCAGGTGAAAACAAGGGGTCACTTGTCAGACAGAGAGAGACACAGGACGGATGGACGCGGGTCCAGGTACGGCCTGTGACGTAAAGGAAAATGACGCACGTAGAGGCCCACCTGTCGCCTGACGCACCCTCTGCAGCCTCCGACCTCCTTGCGTGTGTTCTGCCATTGCCTAACGGCATCAGCGCTGAAACTCACGTGCAAAAAGTGTCATTGTTGATTTTGAAATGAAGTATGGGAATTACATTTTTCAACTGTTGTGGTCTCTGTGATTATACTTCTGTGGCAGCTATTCGCATTCGCTCGCATGAATACCAAGCTACCGATGTATTCTCAACTGATGCGATGTTTTGACGGTTTAGATCGTAACATATCCTGCATGTTCCTGGATGGACAGAACTAACGGGAGTGTTGATGTACATCTTGGATTCACGTGAAGTGGACCTCGCCGGTTGGCGTCCTAGTAAGCGTCAGAACCTGATTCTGGAAGAATGCAAGGACGGAGATGCGTGTGTGCATTTTAGCGACTGATGCTGTTGCCGTCTCCACTTTCCCTTGCTGTTTTACATCATTGACTCTCAAGAGCAAAAACACAACTCTGGACCTGTGACAGAGAGGTCAGACTATCCTCGTGCTGTTGCCAAGGCAATTTGAAGTTCTTGCTGTGTCTACCTGGGAGAGGCGTGGGAGCAGGCTCCCGGGGATTGACAGGGAGGGGCTGCAGGCTGCTCCGGCCTGGACCTCCCGCTGTACCACCTGGAGCACTGCCTGGGACCCGGCCATCTGGCCACCACGCCTGCTGGTCGGGCGTGCAGTCACCTCTGGTCCAACTCTGCGCACCTTTCTCAACCCCTCACACACACCGCCCCAACACCCGACCACCTTCCAACCTGCCTCCCCACTCCCATACCTTTCTTCCCATTTTCTCCCACGCCCTGTGCCTTGCCCAGGTCAGGTCTGCTGGCAGAGTGTGCTGCTACCCTGACCACTGATTTGACGTCATCATGATTCACATCTCACCTTGCCCACCCCGTTTCTTCTTTCGCCTCTCAATCCGCCTCTTTCTCTGTGCCCCCTAACAGCTAAGTACCATCTGTCGTCATCGCGTTGATCAGCCTAGTAACGGCTTATTGGAAAAGTGAACCTTGAACTGGAAACTAGACACCTTGCTGCTGCTGCTCATGCCGCGAGAGCAGCGAGAAGTCGTGCCATGTATACGTAGCACGCGTTATTCTGTCTCCACAAGTTGGCGTCGAGGAAGACTGGATCGTGCAGCTGTGCTCCCCAGTGCTGCAATAGCTGTCCTGTGGCCCTGTACCATGTTTGGCTTGGCTCTCTCAGGTCTGCGGACTGGTCTGGGGTGGGAACATTCCTCAGACTCAAGATCGCGGTCGATCTAAGCCTGCATCTACCTACAGGCCCCCCGTCATAGTTTTGATTGGCATTAATCTTGCTGGCTAGGACTACAAGCCATGAAACGACTCGTAAGCACGGACATGCTTTGGTCGTGACCCGCCACACACTCTGTTCGTACTTGTCCTGTATGAAAGCATCGTCTTCGTTGTCGTCGTCGTTGTCGTTGTCTCGACGGAGAAAGTGTCACTGATGAATGACAGCGTTGCTGTGTTATTCCTTCCTGCCTGACACTCTTTCTCCCAAGTTCCTATGAGGACAGACTGGCTTTGTGCCCTGGGAGAAAACTTTCTTTGGAACTTGTGATCGTCGAAAGACATGCTCTTGAACTCAGGAGAAAATACCAACCCTAAGTGTATAGCGACCAGAATAGCTGCAAGTATGCTGATGGATTTATGACCGAATATGAATTTACATTGGCGCTGTGGATTTATGTGCTGGGATTGATCTGAAAACTTCCACACACTGCAAGTGCGTTGTGACAGGCGCAGCTCTGAGGGGGAGAGTTGAGGGAAAAAGCAGACTGCTCCGCAGGCGGATGCATGCTGCTGGCAGCCTTTGATCTCCGCGCCAACCGTAGCCTCCCTGTGTGCAGAGTGAGGGAGCCTGAAGTTTTCTCCCATCACTTCGGAAGTGCCCCGTGCATTTGTACTTCCGTGTACATCTGTGACGTCCCTGCTGACCGCTGGTGTGCTGTTTGCATCGCACTGATGGCGGAATAGCGTGCAGGTCTTGTTCAGGAAAAATGCTTCAGCTGGTGTTGTTCTGTGTTCGACCCAGTTAAGCTGCTGGGTGTAGACGAGGTGGAGAGAAGTCACATCTGTCGTACGCCAGCTCAGAAATCCAGAGCAAGAGCTCTAACGCAGGATTGGTGCAGAGTTTGTAGTGGCCTTTTCTCACCCGAAGGACTGAAGTGTAGACGTGCAGTGTGTGCCCTGGATCAAAGTGAACCCGCCCTGCAAGGGACACTCTTGTCGGAAGATAATCCAGAGATATTTTCCCAGCGTGTTTGCCGTTTATTTCGTGGGAAAGCCGTGTACGAAATATCACGATGTGTCGTTTGACACGGAATGTCCACGAGTGTTATGGTGACTATTTTAGGGGAACATATATGTTGAGGAAAACACGAATCGGGACTGGGCACGGAACACAGAGGGCTTGACACATATTTTGCATCATGTAGCTGTGTATTAATGAAGCACTTCCTGCTTCAAGTGGAACGCGGGGTCTACATCTATTTGTTGATCTCTCCTCTACCCAAGCTGTGCTGGCTACCCATGACTAAACTGTAACCAAGGTTGATTGACGCTGACATGAAATTCAGAATATGGTGTGCACATTTGCAAAAGAGTGGAGAAAGAAGCGAACATCTCTAAACTCATGGAATCAGATCTCGAATTGTATTCTCTCGGTTTTTTCTAGCTTTGTTTAATTTATTGTTTCACTTGGGGCATACGTTTATTGATAAAACTTAACATACAACAAAGACCGTGAGAAAGGCCGCTGGAGAATGGTTGGCTGTTGGCTGACCCATTTCTTAGCAAGTCATGCGTGACTACACCTGACTCAGCACTTAATGATATGATAGGGTTGAAACCGACAAGGATTGCATTCAGAGATTTGTTCCGCATTGTGTGCTTGTCTCAATACAGAGGAAATGTCTCTCATTGCCGCGTGCTTTAGAGTCAGCCTGGAATTATTCTTTCCTGTGCTAGACCGTGAAAGAAAATGAAATGACAGCTAAATGCTATTTTGTGGATAATGTCGTGTTTTGCGAAAAGAACTGGAAATATAAAGTCCAGCCCGAGCATCGACGTGAAACCTGAGGTCCGTACACAGACTTACAGGATGAAACGCGGATGAGCTTGAAAACAGTGACTGTGAGAAAGAAAATGTGCATTGTGATATGATACAGTAATCAAGGTGCGATCGTCATTGACGTCGAGGATTAAGAAGCATCACGGTGAAAACCATTTGAATGAAACTGCGGTCCATATGAGTATTGGAAGTTTTATTCGTTATTTGAACATCTTGTAGAAAATACCCAAGTGTAAGAGTCAAAGCTCGAATTTGGAGAAGTGCAGTAGAATACTTGACTTCAGAAGATTAAGTCATATTCTGTGCTCGCGACACAGACTTGCCGACCTCGGTAACTTCGGAATACACGTGAATGAGGCTGCAGTCAGATCTGTTTGAAGCGGAAAGACCATGCCAGACCTCACAAATGATTCCTGCTCATGATTCTTTCATTGGAGACTGAGCGGCAAGTCCTAGTGGAGACAGAAAAGTAACCCTTCAAGACCGAAACAAGTGGCTGGAGTTCTGCTGTTGGTCTGAGCCGATTGTCTGTGATCGTCCACCAGATCCCAGCATGAAGGATACACACCCTGTGCACGCCCGAAGCTTGTTCACTCGTGCCTGAAAATCCCCATACCTTGAGGCTGCCCACCCTCTCCTCCCTGGGCATAAACCCATAACCCAAATACGTCTCTTCGCCTTCTCAATCGTGTGAATTGCTAGAGTGAAATAGTAATGCAATCGAGACCAACGAAGAGCAGGATATGAGTCACTGTGACAGAACTTGGCACTGAAGGCTCTTGTTTCGTCGATGAGGCCTGGGTGTCGTCCCCAGAAACTTGATATATTTTGACGGTAGGTATTCCTCAGTGGGCTGGTGTGTTATGACTGTGTGCACAGCTGCTCATGGGAAAACCGGTGGCGATCCCAACTTAGATTGCTTCCGTCTTGGGTAGATTTTATTACTTCATTCCAATGTGGATGCTGGCACAACCTGGTAATGATTGATGATTACTAGTGGATTTGAGTTTCCAAAGACAATCAGTGGATTACATATTGCAGATATATTTCACCTAGTTAAAGGACAAGTTCGAAACTATTTTCGGGGCCGTCAAATTAGCCACGAGGATGTGTGAAAAAAATCGGATGACAGTGGCATATTTATCTTGAGAAGAATAGTGCCTCAGCAACTTTGGTGTTAGAGGCTGAACGCACTTGAAGCTTGAAATCACCGAAACCTTCAGGCTTGAAAACTCGGTAAAGCAACCAGCTTCAGGATTCTTACTAGTGATCCTCTTTGAGTTTCGTGTGGCTTCGCTGTCCTACACTCAAAACAAACTACTCGCGGAGAGTCTAGAACTGTGACAGCGACAGAGGGCGTCTGGTTGTGGTCTTTGGATGGATTCTTGGCCAGTGTCCAAGACACGCCAATGACCTTGTGAGTCGAGGAGAAGGAAGATGAACGACGGCAATGACTACGAAAAGCACGACAACTGGGCGAGAGGCTATGTTGGGGAGAACCTTCGGGGCCTGGAACCCAACTATGCCTCGCCTCCCCTTTCCCAGGTCAGTGAATTCTGCATAGTAGTGAGTCCTTCAGTGAGGTCAGGGAATCCCGTTGGTATGCAGAGATGCCGTCCGAATAGATTGTAATAAAGAGATTAATGAATTTCTTACTGACGTTAGAAACCCTTCCCCGAGGCCCAGTGCTTGACAATGAGGTGCGAAAACCCACTCGGGTCAGGGTAGTCTAAATGAGTACAGGAACAGAAACTGCCGCACTCAGAAAGGTGAGGGAACTCACTGAGTTTAGACACTCCATTATGGTTATAGACTTCTGAGCGAGTTTTTTGTATGGCCCTCAGTGGGGTTGATAAGTTAACTCGTTTAGTAGGATGTTAGGGACTCGCCTGGCCTTGAACAATCCCTATGATCTGTCGCTGTCGGGTGGCGGATAGCGACAGTCGGTTGTGCGTACAGCGATGTTTGGCTGAGCGCATGAGGTAGCATAGTCGAGACAGAGAATTGCGCCCTATAAAGGCGTAGAATCTGCATGTTTAATATTAAACGTAAAGTATTTTAGCTTTTTACCTCATTCGATGAGCGTGTTTGAATACAAACATGTATAATTATGTACTCTAACGCCTGCAAATCACTGTTCATGCTGAGGTTAAGTGTATGCCTGCGTGGGTGTGCGAGACCGCTCGAAAGTCTGTGTGTGTGTGTGTGTGTGTGTGTGTGTGTGTGTGTGTGTGTGTGTGTGTGTGTGTGCGTGCGAGTAAGTGTGAGAGAGTGAGTGTTTGTGTGTGCGCGCGCGAGTGTGCAAGAGTGATCAAAGGAAAGGGAGGGAGGGAGAAGGGGGGTGGGGGGGGGGGGGGGAGAGAGATTATTCAGTGTATGTGCAGTATGTGCGAGCATTTCTTGTGTGTAATTATTGCAATGGAAAGTTCCCCTCGCTGAATGTGATGGATTTTCTCAGTCCGCTAAGATGTAATTTTCTCATTCCTACCCGTTGACAATGGTTTGCATGAAGTCAATTGCGACTTAGAATTGCGGTAGCTACGTATGGTGAGATGTTGTCGGTGCTTCGACAGACTTAATGCATTTGCTTTGCACACACCAGTTGTTTTAGTCGGCCAGTTTCCAAGGTTTTTATCGGCTACCAATGTGCCTCATGGCTTTTTGTAGCTTTTAACTGGCTCCCTACGTTAGAAATCTTTCTGACCTGGCGGCATGAAACTAAATTTAAGAAAAAATGTGTGGTTTTTATATAGCGACTTACACCCTTTATCTGGGTCTCAAACCGCTTTACACTTTGCGTTTAGAGGCTTAGAATAGAATGGAAGGTAAACCTGCCCTGTTATCATTTGGAGGGAGACCGTTCAGTACGATGTGATGGCCTGAGGCAGCACGTGGAAAAAAACTGTTCTCCTTGGCAGGTGTTCAATCACCTCCATTCTTCCTGTGACCTTCTCTGTCTTGGGCGACAGGGTGAAACTGCGGCGGAGATTACTAAGTTGATTGGCTTCGCGTGTCAGGAATGCCGAGGCTGCCGTTGGTCTTGAGGCATGCACGTATGGTAACTGTATTGGCACCGGTACTTCACTCCTGGAGGCAGTCTGCTAGAGACCTGCCGTGCACACGACACGTTGCTTTTATGCTGTCCCCTTGCCAGGCAATAGTAGCAGTAGCTGTAGTAATAGTTGTAATAGTGCTAGTAAAAAAGTAGTGATGGATGGATGGATGGATGGATGGACGGATGGATGGATGGATGGATGGATGGATGGATGGATGGATGGATGGATGGATGGACGGATGGATGGATGGATGGATGGGTGGATGGATGGATGGATGGATGGACGGACGGATGGATGGACGGATGGATGGATGGATGGATGGATGGATGGACGGACGGACGGATGGATGGATGGATGGAGTTTTACGGCCTATCAATCTTTGTAGGCTGTTTTAGGCTATAGATCACGATAAATCATTAGCGCTTGTCATAAGAGCGAGTCGACTGTCGAGTCACTGTTTCGCTAATTATACGCCTCTTACGAATCGCGGAGGGAGACGCGGTGGGTCAATTCTTACCCCCAACCCACAGGGGGAAGTAAGTAGTAGTAGTAGTTGTGATGGTAGTAGTAGTAGTTGTTGTTGTTGTAGTTGTAGTAGTAGCAGTAGTAGTAGTAGTAGTAGCAGTAGCAGTAGCAGCAGTAGAGGTTTGAATTTTTTCCCCAATAATAATTTTGACAGTTTCATTCGATACATGCACTGGTGAATTTTCCAAGTTTTCCACCCAGAATTTGTTTTGAATTGGGTCTTTTGTATTTTTTTACCCCGGTAACTGCACAACCTCGAGGCTTTAGCGATACCTTAGTCCCTTAGCAGTCATCAAGTGCATATTGAGTGAATAATTATCGAGTCGCTGTTTGGTAATACATTCTATGACAAAATCCTCGGCTTATAATTAATGCAAAATTTTTGTATTGAGGAAAGTTTGTGCATGCAGTAAATGAATTTCATTTCTGTTCTGTTGAAGACACGTTTTTGCTTATAATAGCAATCTCACTTTTCTCATGGCATTATAAATGTATGCGCTCATACTGGGAGAAGAACAGGTCAGTTTTTGACTCACATGCGAAGCAAAAGTGAGTCTATGTACTGAGCCGTGTCGTCCGTCCGTCCGTCCGTCCGGGCTTCCGTCCATCCGGGCGTAAAAAACTTAAACGTTGGATTTTTCTCGGAGACTATTAAGTCTATCAACACCAAATGTGGCATGATGGTGTATGATGACAAGGCCTCAAAAAACATACATAGTGACTTGACCTTGCTTCAAGGTCAAGGTCACAGGAGCCATAAATGTGGTCTCAAAAAGTCATTTTTCACATTTTCCCAATTTTCTCCCACGTTATTGAGAATGGCGACCTTAGCTACAAGTGGTATATAGGTCAAAGCAAGCCCTATCTTTTGATACCAGTTTGGTTGACCTTGCTTCAAGGTCAAGGTCACAGGAGCTCTTCAAAGTTGGATTGTATACATATTTTGAAGTGACCTTGACCCTTAACTATGAAAGATAACTGTTTCAAACTTAATAATTATGTGGGGCACATGTTATACTTTCATCATGAGACACATTTGTTCACATATCATCAAGGTCAAGGTCACTTTGACCCTTATGAAATGTGACCAAAATGGGGTAGTGAACCACTAAAAGTGACTATATCTCATGGTAGAAAGTGCCAATAAGCACCATTGTGCTTCCTATGTCTTGAATTAACAGATTTGTGTTGCATGACCTTGGATGACCTTGACCTTGGGTCAAGGTCACATGTATTTTGGTAGGAAAAATGTGTAAAGCATTTCTTTGTGTATGATGTCATTGGTAGGTTTAGTTGTTTGACCTTGACCTTGAAGGTCACCTGAAGGTCAAGGTCATATAAAGGTCAAGGTCAAGCATGTGAGTCGTATGGGCTTTGCCCTTCTTGTTAAAATAATTTCGGGAAAAGTAACCATTTGAACTCAGATTATGGAACTATTATTTTCTACACAGTCACGTCCACACTCTGCACAGAACTCTTATCCATGATCGCTCTCTTTTGCGTGGACCAGAGATGGAGACGAACACAAGAATGTTTGTGGTGGTGTACAGCTTAGCTTCTGTATACCGATTCGCCGGTCATTACTCACATTATTGGATTTCGCTTTTTACCGTGTCACTTCTTTAGTCAGACAGTTTCTTTGTTTGTGTTTCTTAGGCAGAGGTTTGTTATAGCGAGTGTTTGATTTTTACAAAGACTGGGTTTATACTATTCAACTCTGAACCAAAACCGAAATCACCAGCATTTAGATATGAGCGGAGACTCGTTGATAGGGAGTGACAACTATTTCTCTCACTCTTATTTTTAAAGAGAATTTTCCGTCTGTCCAGACCTACTTAAAACCCGTATTCTATTGTGTGTGGAAAGGGTCATGCTGAGACTGAAAAAATTGTCTCCAATTCTTTAATCGAATTGAAACGTACCCCTTTTATAATGTCAGTACAAAAGCCCTACGATTTTTCATGTCGTCCATATGCATTATCATGTATATATCTTTCTGTACATGTGTATATGCATGCCAAACTCGGTTATCACGAGTCCGTCTATCACGAGTCCGTCTATCGTGACGATGAGATGCACGTGCGGACCAAGTGAGAGGAGCTTTCCGTACTTTTTACTCGAGCGTCTACCATGGCAAAGGAAGTCAATGCACTCTCTATTTCTGTCGACAAGTCGATAAAACATGTCACTTTTATCACGATCACTGCCGAGAGAGGGTGACTGTATGCTTACAGGTGCGCGCGTGCGTGTGAGGAGAGACAGACTGACTGACTGACTGACTGACTGACTGACTGACTGACTAATAGACACACACACACACACACACACACACACACACACACACACACACACACACACACACACACACACACACACACACACACACACACACACACACACACACACACAGACCGACAGACCGACCGACCGACCGACACACACACACACACGAACAAACAAACAACAAACAAACAAACAAACAAACACACACACAGACAGATAGATAGACTGACTGATACACACACACACACACACACACACACACACACACACACACGGACGGACGGACGGACAGACAGACAGCGACAGAAACAGAGGGACAGACACGCTGACTGACAATCTGAGTGACTGACTGACAATCTGACTGAGTGGTTGATTGTCAAAACAAATGGAGAGTGACTGACCAACATTCAGACCGGCAGAAGAGGGAGACACTGAGTGAGTGACAGACTGACCGACGGATGGACGAACAGACTTGCAGACGGACCAGATTGCTTGACTGACCTACTCATTAAGGAATGACCCCTGTGGGTTGGGAGTCAGAATAGACCCGCCGTGTCTCCCTGCGTGATTCGTAAGAGGCGAACAACTAGGGACATCGTATCTTGATTTGTGCTTGCTCTAAACTATATATTCTTGTGATTTTCGTGCTCAATGGCCTTACTTAGCCGACAGATGCTGATAAACCGTAAAACTCCATCCATCCAACCACTAAGGATTGATCCCTTCATACAACCTCCATAGTATAGCAGTTGCGGTCTACACCCAAAGTAGAGTCAAAGTCTCCTTTTGTAAATATTGCATGAGGGCGTCAGGCATCCCCACTTCACCCACTCACCACTTTAGTCAGGAGTAGGAAACGGAGAGGACTTGCTGAGCCCCAGTGCAATATTCATGCCAGTGATAGCATGCTTCTGTGATGGTCCAGCAGTGAAGTGCTTGGAACTTAGAAGTCGTAAGTTAGGGCATGACTGATGCAGAGCGCAAAGGGCTCGGCAACATCAAGTCCGGACTTAGTCTTGCAAGTCTTCCTGCCACACATACAATGTAGGTCGAATGCTTGCAGCTGTGTGTTATGTGAATCACTTGCAACGTTGTTTACGTGCAAGACTGTCACGGGTTTAAAGCGAAACTAACCACACTTTCAAACTATTTGTGTGAGGACCGGTAGTCGTTGCAAGACCTGTACATTTGTCCATAACTGATCACAAGTTCCGGTCTTCGTAGTGTATGAATTATGCACTGTCTACTTCTTAGTCCACCAACGTAAGCATAGCACGACTCAAAAGCTCTCATGCATATGGTGACTTAGCAGATGCACTAAATTATGTTTACCAGCATTGCATACCACGCTCATGAATAGTAGTTTACAGTCTTTGAAAACTTTGACGAAATGAAGACGGATAGATGGAGTGCTTCTTGTTTATGCAATGGAGATGCATGGACCGTTCATTTGCTCCTTACACGGATCTATTTAATGTAGATACGTACGTGCTCCGTATGGCCCTGCCACACAGCATGAAATTTGCCAGCGTGTGCCAACGTATAAAAAATACGCTGGAGTACGTTATATACGTTATGGGCACGTTCAGTATACGTTAAGAGTACGTCAGAGTACGCTGATGTACGCTGACATGCGTCGCCAAACGACGTCGTGCGCCGAGGTCGTCAAAAAGTTTTGAACATGTTCAAAACTTTTTTTTTGCGCAACGTGTTGACAACGTATGGCTCATACGTTACGCGTACGCTGGCTGTACGTTTTAGGTACGTTAAAGGGTCGTCCACGCACGTTACGTGAACGTTAATCATAAGTTGCAGTACGTTGGCTGTACGTTGGCTGTTAGCGTATGCTAACGTATGAGAAACGTTCTTTTAACGTATTTGACGTATGCTGGACGACCACATATGCTGGACGACCACATAACTTGCGTCTAACGCACAGCTACCGATTTATGGCGTATGTTGGGATGATATAAAATGTGTGTAATCACAAGTGCTTGTCTCAGTATTGGTGGGAAGATGTCCAGTCTAGCAAATTGAGAATACCAGCTGGCTGTCCTCACACACCAGCAAACTATCATCGAGTTGGCGTCGTACGTGTTGCATGCAAGCAGAAAAAAGAAAAGAAGACAGAGAATGTACTGGGTGCGGCCGTGGATCGCGAGGAGACCACAATTTGGTTTGTTTGACCAGCTTATGGTTGAACTCCGTAGTGAGGATCAAGCATCATTTGTAAACTTTTTGCTCATGACCCCAGCAATGTTTGACTAGCTGTTAAACAGAGTAGGTCCAAGGATCACCAAGCAGAACACTAGGGATGATATGCTTGAGCCTGGCTTAAAGCTGGCCCTGACTTTGCGTCATCTTGCCTCAGGGAACAAGTATGCTTCGATGAAGTTCGCATGGAGAGTGCCTCACAACACCCAGTCTCTAGTGGTCAGAGCAGTTGATGTAGGCAGACAACGTGAACTAACTGGTGAACCTGTTGAACAAGAAGGGGAGGTGATGGGTATAGACGGGAGGGGGTTGTGGGTGGGTGTAGGGAGGAGGGAGGGGTTACTGCATGTTTGCCACCATTTTCAAAGTTAACTAATATTTAATCAAGTAAGTTAAACTATTTGCAGTATTACGCAGAGGCCGCACTGCACTATCAATGTACAATTGCGTTTATAATGTTTCCAAGTTCGTTAAAGCCATTGTATAAGATGAGCAGCAATAATTAATTCGTATTGTTTACCTGTATCAGTAAAGCAACACACGTGTAGGTAACTGAAGTGATTTAGTGACAATTTACTTCAGTATTCTAACACACACAAAACATCTTTGTAGTTGTATTCGCGCTTCCGTGTGAAGGTCGATAAACAAACCCATTGCGTAAAAAAATGGTTGTGTCGTCACAGTCGTTCTAATAGAACGCGTGTCGTAATTTGTGACGCGTTTTTTGAACCCAGCTGTTCTAAAAATTAACTCAGATATATCTGAGGTTATTTTGTTCGGATGTTCAATTATCAATTATTCGGAACCTGAAGGGTTTTGAATCGCGCCAGTTGGTAGAACACTTAGTTTTTAGACACTGATACAGCTGGTTAAGCCTTAAACATCTAAATATACGTGATAATAAGCCTTTAAATGGGAAGCAACTTAGTCCATAAAAACAATTAGATCTAGTCTGCAAAGATTGGAAAGAAATATCAATAAAACCTAAATTCATTGAGAAATTATCTAAGGAAACTGAAATTGAAGAAGGCATAAACAAACTCAACTTACACTTTTTGCTGGCTCAGCTCGATGGCGAACCACGGTCCTCAGAAAGCCAAAGTTTGCCGCCACCCACGCCTCTCGTTGTGTGAGGTCGTCTTGGGCCCCATCACAACTTTTCTTTTTGTCCAACCTGGTATTTGTGTCACGGAGACTTTTATACCATGACTGCCTTGTCCTCCCATAGCTTGTTCTTCTTGTCTAAACGACGGTATTCGGACAATTTCACATCCCATACTATGGGGTTGGTCTGCAAGAAGTCCAGCATGGAATCTTCCTCTGCTGGATCTAGATGGCTTGGGGTCTTCTTAGCCCTCTTGATCTTGCTCTTACCTGGGGCTCTCACGTCTTCCCCAGGAGGCTGGATGGCCGGTGCGCGTTTGCAGGATTTTCGTGGCATTTTTGCATCTGAATCTGTGCAGGGGAATGATGCTCCTTGTCTTTATATAATAGTGATGACGTATGATCACGTCATACGTTACGCAATCGTTATGCACTCGTCATCGTACGCTTTGCATACGCTAGAGGATCGTTACGCGTACGCTGTAACACGCTGAACGTACGTTAGTATACGTTACGCGTACGCTGTAACACGCTGAACGTACGTTAGTAGACGTTACGTGTACGCTGTAACACGCTGAACGTACGTTAGTATACGTTACGCGTACGCTGTAACACGCTGAACGTACGTTAGTAGTATACGTTAGTATACGTTATCGAGAATGTTGTCCATGCGTTGCTAGTACGTCCCATGTACGTCTAATATGTTATGAATACGCTATGGACACGCCGAAACCCATAAAAATTAAACGTATGCCGACGTATTGGACTCATTTGCATACGTTCCAATACGCTGACCGTGTGACAGGGCTTTTACAAGAAAAGTAGCAAACGTAAATGTAGAGGTGCGCTTTGTTTCCTCTCTTTTTCCTCCACGGCAGGCATTACCGCGTTCCTCGTTTCTGTGTAGAATGGCAGACCGAGAACGGGCGAGTGACTGTTCTTGTAGTGGTGTGCTTCCACCAGGCAGCTCTCAAACCTGTTCGTCTTAGGCTGAGCTCCTAAAAAGGATTATTTGATTGAAGGTTTAAATCAAACGCTTCCGGAATGACAAATTTGCTTTTCAGCAAGTGCTTATATACTGTGAATGAAAGGAATGGAAACTCGAAGAAAATGTTTCATAACTAAAGCATACTCAAGGTGCAGCTTTTGAAAAGAAAGTCATGTGAGCAGTATTTGACACATTCTAAACATTTCCGCTTTATTTCTGCCCGTATTGACATATTTTGTGTCCATTATGGTAACGATTATGCACAGTTTGGGTTACTGTAACAACAACAGGGAACATGTTGGGCCTTTATTTCTGACACGTAAGCTGCTGAGTAGCTTTTTTCCATGGTCGATAGCTATGGATTTCATCATATCAGCATTTGCTACAATGAGAAATTACAACAAAAAGTGCAAAGAATTAGACATACAGTAGATCCCTGTTCGTTATGCTTTGAATGTTATCAATCGATACTGTCTTCCATCTGTGTTCGTCAAGGTAGTGGTCTCTGGTGTCCCTTTTGCTCTTTGTATGAGGTGAAATATTTGAAGCTGACATGCATTGCAGTTCTAAGAAAGGGTAGGAGGGCGAGGAGGAGGAGCTGACAGCCGGGATTATGGATGGATGAATGGAGTTTTACGGCCTGTAAGCCTTTGTAGGTTATGTAAGGCCATTATTCACGAAAATAACAAGAATAGTTAAGAGTTAGTGCAAATCAAGTCGCGATTTCCGTAATATTTGCCTCTTACAAAACACTTAGGGAAATGCGATGGGTCTATTCTTATCCCCAACCCACAGGGGGATTACAGCCGGGAGAGAGAGGGGTGGGGATGAGGGATTTGCAGTATTTGACAAGGGCAAAATTCTTCATCACCTCATGAATGGCATTAATGTGTTAGACATAGTGGAAATTAGAGAGAAAACTCCGACACCCAAAAAATTTTCATTCTGACGTCAGGATAGGCTGCAGTGGCAGGTGGCATTTGAACATATTCCTTAATTATTGATCCATGAAACCATGAAGAGGTGCCTGTCTGGATTACTTCCTTCCAAGAGCTGCTGAAATGCCATTGGGTCCGGTTTTGTGACTCCCCTGTCACTAATTACCTTGCACACCACACGAACTCCACAGGACAAGGCTACTAATTTCAACAAGTACCTGTCAGATCAACTAGCACTTCTCTAGTGTGGTCATCTTTGTAGAGCTAGACTGTGAAACTTTGGCAGGAATCTTTACAGAAAAACTTTACACAGAAAACGTCTTTGCATCAAAATTTGGCATGTCACTGTGTGACCTGTTTATTTCCTGTAGGAGTGATGTGTGTGTGCTGGAACAAATACCTGGTATTGAGTGAAAGGTCCCAGAACAGGAACTGCATCCATGACCTCTGTAAATCAAGATTGTAGAATAAAAACCATCTCATTTAAATCCTGATAGGACCACCCTTCTTCCATTGGTTTCATTTTTTCACGTGTACTTTTCTGTGCTGCTAATGCTTCTCAGGGTAACAGGTAGAAAGTTGAACTTATTCCTGTCTGTCACCATTGCAGAAGCGGGAAGAGAGGGAGAGGGAGCGGACATTGCAGAAGAAGATTGGAGAGCTGCAGACCCAGATCCAACGTCTGGAACGGAGAATTTCACTCCTCCGCACGGAAAATGACACTCTGGTAAGGTGGCTTTCACCTTGCCTTTGCATTGACAACTTCTTTGATGGACTAGACTTTGTCTGTTGATGCGGACACTGCCAGATGTTAGACAATGAAGATGGTGTGGTGATGAAGTCATGTTGCCAATGGAGATGTGAAAGTAATGTTCACTTTCAGGGTGACTTTGTCCATCTTGGTTTGACTCAGACAGTAATTCCATGATGTGATCAGGTAACACACCCTTTGCCAACACCATTTGGGTAGACACACAAGGAGGCACCCTAGTCTTGCCTACACTCTGTTGCACTGGGGCCTCTGTCATTGTTTTGCTGTCACAATTCCTGGGCATCTCTAGGTGCTCTGTGAAAGAGAGAATCAACAGTATATGAAAAAGATCTTAAAGAAGAATGGACTATCAGTATCACTATAATTGCCCCATATAAATTGCCTTGAAAATGAATCAAGCTGTGCTTTTCAGTTTTGAAGTAGGACTGGTCATTTTGACTGGAAATTTTTTTTCTGGAGAGTATTTACATTTACATTTGATTCTTACTCATGGATGGATGTGCATACACAGAGGAGGTGTGATTGGACATAGGGGCTATAAATATCCTTGGCTGTACTGTTATGAGTTTATACTATTTTTCTTTATCCAGAGCTTTTGTGTGTGTTGATATGCAAAAATTTATTATATATCATCATCTTTCTCTTCTGTGATATCTCTGAATGATAACTGGTTAGCAGTTGAAGGTCTTTCTCTGATGTGTATAACTGAAGGTCTTTCTCTGATGTGTATAACTATAAATCGTATTGGAAAGTACTTGCCACATGAAGTCCTACATTTCCAGACAGGTAGTAACTTAAAAGTAAGATTAATGCGCTCAGTGGCAGGATAATGTTTAAGTTATAGGGTACACACACTCATGGCATGCAGAAATACCATTTTATTGATCAGCCTGTAATTTGCTCCTTTATTATGTGGACTATGGCATGCATTTACTTCCCTGAGGAAGTTTTTGCTATTGTTGAACTAATGATAAGCTGAAATGTTTGTGAGAGTGTGTGTTTGTTTTGTACTAATTGACACATTTGTTATTATGAATGAAATATCTGAGGACTTCTGGTATTGGCTTTTCTCAATTGAATTTTGACTTTTAAGTTGTAGAAGGCACACATTGTTAATGTTATAAATGAATTATTTGATGTCATGGTAAATCACTAAATGCGTTAGGATGACATCATGATGTGTTTGTTTCTGGTTATTATGAATAGTCTTGGCAGTTTGTGAATGAGAGTTGATAACGTTTTCTTTTTGCAACACCATCATACATAACAGCAAGAAAAGGGGAGGGGGGGGGGGGATTGTATTTTATGTCTATTCCTGAAATGGGAGCAGTTAAGAGCTGCTTAAAGAATCAAACCATCATGTAAAAACAGCAGCAGCAACAATTACAATAACAGCAACTACTACAAAATCATTGCCACCACGACAGAATAAATACCAGCAGTCTTCCGCCTGGAAAAGGCCACGGCAACAATAATAGGAACTGTGTCAGTTGATGTGTACGGAGTTGCCTCCCTTGCCGTTGCTGACTTGCCTGTGGCCCATGGTGGGAGTATGGAGGGCAAGGTGTGATGGCCTGACAGCTCCATTAAACATTCTTGCAGCGACTTGACCTAGTTGGCTGTCACTAGTGTCAGTGTGTACAGGAGGAAGGTGGGCGCTGTCAAGGTTGGTAAAGCCAGATGGCAGCTCCTGCAGGACATGAGATCAGTTCCCCTCTGCTTGCATGCTCTGTGGTGTGAAGTGTGTCATGTGCTGAGTAGGCAGGCCACACCCTTTCTCAAGTATTCCAGACCACTCCCTCTTTGTCCCAGGGTAATGAGTTTTCCATTGCAGTCCTTGTGTAGCGCTGTTTTTGTCTGCCTGGTATACCTAGTAGCAAAAAGGAGTACACGCATACAACCTTTTCATGATTATGGTATTAACAGAGACATGAAAAGATGTGAAACTAGTTACATTTTGTCCAAACATATGTTCAAATATATGTTGCTGAAGTAAATTCATACTTTTAACCTATTATGACCTACAGCATGTGATGAAAACGGCTTCCTAAAACCTGAGTTTTTTTTCAGGAAAAAACACCAAGTTGACAACACTCATAAAATAATTTTTTATTCACTTCTACACTTCCTAGAAACAAGAAGTACACCACTGTCAAATGCGATGTCTGCATAGCATCCGGTCTGAAAGGGAGATGTAACGCGTACATAGCATCTGGTCATAATGGGTTAATCCTAATAAGAATTCACCTAATATTTTATCATGTTATGCTACTAGCAGAACATTAACAGAAGACATATTCAGAAACATTCTTGAATGAGTAATGGAGTGTCGTTTGAAACTAAAAGTAATCCAGGAAAGGTTTAAGGAGAGGTTTGGATGGTTGGGTGGATTCATGCAAGTAATCAGAATGAACTTTACAGACATTTGAAAAGCAGTCAAAAACAGTTTTCTGTTGTGGAAGGATAGGAGTGGATGGCAGTGCTGGGCAGATTTTCCTTTTTATTTTTAAAGAAATGAATTTTTTCCCTTGTGAATTTAAATTTCACTTCACAAAAGAAGTTTACTTACAATTTTGAAAAAGAAAGTCATTCTAAAACCACCATGATGTTTTCATTGATAAGTAAATGGTTGTGGGCATACATGATACAGAGATAACCTGTTCTGATCTAGGACTCTGTTCAACATCTTCCTCCCCTGATGCAGCCTCCAGCATGGGCGTTCTAGACATGTATCTATCAACAGCAGGCTCCTACTGGCCTCCAAGCTCCCAATTTCTACTGTTGGCCCCCAGGTTCCTTTCCTCTTTCAAATATATTTTTCCCACACTCATTTGAAATGCATGCAAGAGTTCAGTGCCATCAGTTGGTGCAGAAGTTTCTGCTAATTCATTGTGGGAAATATTGTGTCTATTGACTTGAGTGAAACATTTTACTGTCTAGAATAGCAAGTCTGTGATGAATACAGATGCATATTTGATTATGTGCATCAGCCTCTGGTGATACTTTTTGGGAGTATGCATCTGTAAGGACTTAAGGGATTCTCAAAGAAAAGGTTGACTAGTTCAGTTGATTCATTCTGTAGTTTTCTTGAACCATGATACTAATTTTGAGTGTGCAGATATTGACCCGTATCTTCTGGCAACAGTCTAATTTTTAAAACCTTTATACCAGTCATTGCCAAGATTTCAGTGTCTTCTTCTGTCATTACCCATGAACATTATTTTTGTTAATATAGTTCTGTCTGTTCTGGTCATTTCAGAAACAGAAACAGGACGACCAGAAACCTCTTGAGGAGAAGATCAAAACTTTGAAGAAGCGCAATGCAGAACTTGCGGCAATTGCTCGGCGGCTGGAAGAAAAGGCCAAGAGCCTCCAGCAAGAGAACCTCAAGGTTTGTTTAGTTTGTGTTACAAGCTGTCCTCTCATTTGACTTAGTAACTTACTCTCTGCAAAGATGGTACATAGAAAAATGTGGAACTCATTCAGAGCCTTCATGTAAAAAAGCTAGGCTGTGAAAGAGTTGTGTCCCTTGCATTTGGGTGGGTCATTCACATGGCTTCTTTGAGTGGAGCTCAGTAAGCACACATTCATTGTGAAGTAAAGGATACAAATCACCAAAAGTGTACTTTATTCTGAAATGTAGAAATCTGTTCTATACAGTTCTCATTCCAGTCAATCCCAGTGTGTATCTGCATTATGCATAATGAATAAGCACCTGGACATTTTCATTTGTGATCTAATTGGAGATAAGGAAGTGTGTCCAGCTTACTGTTTTGCATATTTAGGGAACTGAAAAACCTATTTCTGGCACATGTGCTAATAGCAAGCATTTGAGCAAAAAATAGCGCTGCAAAAGATGCTGCAGCACCTCTGTGATCAGTCATACTTGCTGCTTGACTACCCCTCTATGAAAACATAACTCTAAACACCCATTCTCACAGATTCAGACAAAGTTCCATGTCTGGGAGGCCTATCTGTGTCCAACCATTGTCTTTTGGGTGGTTAGTTGCTTGGTCTACCTGCCCATTCATTGGATCTCCATTGTATGTATGCATGTGATTATATGCATGCATATGTGTATGTGCACGTGCATCTGCAAAGGTGTATGCAATTCAATGGACTGCATAGGGAGCTCTAGCTGTGAGTGTGAAGCTTTTGCGTTGATGGGAGATAACTCCAACCTCCATCAGCTGCTTCACTTCAGTTGTATGTCTTGCTGCAGAGTTCTTGATTCTTGCCCTCCACCTGTTGTCTCCATCATGCAGCAAGCTGACATAATTTATTTATTCTGTTTCATTTCATAAGAGGTTTTGATATGATTGTTGGTTTGAGTCGTGAAATATCAAGTTTTTAATTCTTTAATTTTGCCTTTTTCTGTGGTTCATGTTGAAAGTTTACCTGCAACTTACCATCTTTATATGAAATTCATACATTCATCAAAATACTCTGCAATTAAAGGGAAACAAGATTGCAGATGCTTTCCAGTTTTGTCTTTGGACTGTAGTGCTACAGCTAAAGCACAATAATATTGCCAGAAATTACAGATTTTTCCTTGTGGAGGCAGCTAAGTGTGTGAAACAGGAACAGACAGACCATTTTTCATGCCTTATTATCAAGTTTTTACAAATTTGACCTTGCTGTATCATAATTTTTTGTGCTTTCTTTGTGTGATATTATTTACATTGAAAGTATAAGTTAGCATGTATTAAAAACATTCAGGCTGGGTCTGAGATTACATTCAGACTGAAGTGCCTTGAAAATGAGAGATCTCCTGCCTCCAACTCCAAGCCAGAAATTCTTTTTGTGATGTCATAGCGCATGACATCATAGGAAATGCTGTAAGGGGAAGTTACATCACCAGAATGTGTGTACTGAGGTTGTTACACCTCTGTAAATCTCTGTTCATGGATTCATTAAAGAGTGCAGGCTAATTTAGGGTGGCAAAATGGACGTGGCACATTTAGAGGCGAAGTCAAGCCGCTTGCCTGTATATGTAAGTTGTCAAGAGTATGACATATTGTTCATATATGGCTGCAGATTAAATTATAAGGTTTTTATGTCTGAGTGATAAAATTGCTTATCTGAATGAGTGAATCACAAAGCCAAGATGTGAATCATGTGAATGGCTCTCCTTCTCACCTGAAAATTGTGTAACCTTTTAAAACACCCTGC
>JAWQFJ010028218.1:325000-332500 GCA_034096865.1 Theodoxus fluviatilis | reverse complement strand
TTGCAATCTGGTGAAGTGCCCACACAATGGTGTATTGGTGAAATTATTCCAATATATAAGAATAAAGGTTCGCCCGAAGATCCATCAAATTATAGGGGTATCACTATTCTTAGTTTCGGTAAATTGTTTACCTCTGTGCTAAACTCAAGATTATCTAGTTTTCTTGAGAGCAATAGTAAGATAGGCCAGGAGCAGACAGGTTTCCGTTCAGGGTTCTCAACAAATGACCATATTTTCACCTTGCACAGTGTTTTGGGTTTTTTCCTGCATAAAAGAAAGCGTCTTTATTGTGCCTTTATAGATTATGAGAAAGCTTTTGATAAAGTAAGACGAGCTTTTCTGTGGGGTAAAATGCTAAATTCTGATGTCAATGGTAATTTTTTGAAAGTTGTAAAAAATATGTATCATAAAGCCAAGTCGTGTGTTAAAGTAAATAATTCTTATTCTGGTTATTTCCCAAGTTTGTGTGGAGTCAGACAAGGAGAAAATTTGTCTCCCTTGCTTTTTGCTTTGTTTTTGAACGATTTAAAGTCTTGTTTACTACAGAACGATATTGGGTTGAACAGTATGTCTAATGAGGCTAGTATGACTAACATGGATGAATCTGATGTGAATGCTTTGTTTCAAATGTTTTTGTTATTGTATGCGGATGACACTGTGATATGTTCGGAATCTGAAACAGGTTTGCAAAGTCTGTTAAATCGGATGTATGAATACTGTAATACCTGGCAACTTCATGTCAACATAAACAAGACGAAAATTATAGTTTTTTCTAGGGGGAAAATTAGAAATAAGCCAATTTTCTTGTATAACGGTGAGCCGGTGGAGGTTGTGTTTGATGTTATGTACCTAGGGTTAAGAATAAATTATGACAATAAATTTTATGTGGCACAAAAAAATTTGTTTGACCGTGCATCAAGAGCCATGTTTTCATTGTTACAAACTTTTAGAAAACTGTCACTCCCATTGGATATACAATTGAATTTGTTCGATAAGATTATTGCTCCTATTTTACTGTATGGTTCGGAGGTGTGGGGGTTTGGTTAATGCGAGCTTGCAATTAAATTACAGCTTCGTTATTATAAAATTTTGTTTCAATTGAGAAAGTCAGCTCCCAGTGGTTTGGTTTTGGGTGAGATTGGAAACTGCCCATTAGACGTTATTGCAAAAAGTAGATTATTGTGTTTCTGGTACAAACTAGTAAACCCCTAGCACAGAAATAAGTTTTCAAGTATTGCATATTGGTTTTCTTATAAACTTTTTTTCATTAAATATGCTGGAGTATTTAACCGCAGTTAAAACAACTTTGGATAACTTAGGTTTATCTGGATTCTGGTATATGCAAGGAAATTTACAATGTTCAACTTCTTGGTTCAAAGATAGAGTAAGAAGATGTTTGTATGACCAGTACATACAAGAATGGTTTACTGAGGTTGATACTTGTAGTATCGCCAAGAGCAACAGAAGTGGACTCGAACCCAGGCAAGCCAAAGTCAATCTGTTTATTCCAAACACTGAACTGGCAGAACTCACACTGAACTGAAACTCTCAACTGAACTGAACTCACTGCGCAGAGCGAGGATACCACATACCCCCACCCTTAAGTTTTTATCCACGTTGAACAAATGAAGAGAACGAACTTCCTAAAGGTGAAATAAAATGGAAGTCTAAGTGTCCCTGAAAGCTTTGAACCTCTCTCGTCTTTCCGAGAACGTATAACACAAACATTGAGGAAGACAAAAGAAAATTGCAACAAAATGGTATCAGTTCCCGAACAACAACACAACCCAGAAACATGATGTACATAATCAGTTCCCAGTTCACTTCCGCACATCCCGGAACCCATGGAGGACAAAGTCCTTGAACCGCTCAGGCCGCCTGCGCTGTCGCGTTGGACGGCTCTCGGGCATAGGCGTCATGGCTGGACTGACAGCAGCCGCGGGACGCGGCGCTGGCATCGCCAGGTCGCCCGGGTCGGAGTGCTCGAGGTCCGGCTGGTGCGACACCTCCAGATCTTGTGTAGGAACTTCCAGCGGCAGTGTTCGTGCAGAGGGATCGTCTGACAATGGCCCTGGGGGTTCAGCCAAAAGAGGCGGCTGAATGCACGGGTAGGCCTGAGCGTTGGTCTGGACGCCCCGCTCGCAGTCCTCAGGCACTTCAGGGTCGCTGACCCGAGGCACCACATGATCCACGTGTCTTTTCAGCATGCGGCCATCGGCCAGTCGGATAATGTATGACAGTGGCCCCGTCATTTGCATGACCACCCCGGGCAGCCATTTGGGACCCACAGAAAAGTTCTTGAGGTGTACCAGGTCCCCAACCTGGTACTTTCTGACGTCAGCGTGGTCATGGTTCAGCTTCTGCTGCGACTGTTTCTGAACCACCCTTCTCTCCACACAGGGCTGCACCAAGTCAAGTCGCGTACGAACCTTCCTGTTGAAGAGGAGCTCCGCGGGCGACAACCCCGTCGTTGTTTGAGGTGTGACGCGGTACATGGAGAGGAAGCGCGCCAGTCGCGTCTCCATAGAGCCCCTGGTCAACTTCTTCAGACCTTGCTTCATCGTCTGTACGGCCCGTTCGGCCAACCCATTAGTGGCCGCGTGATACGGCGCCGACTTGATGTGTTTGATGCCGTTCATCTTCATGAAGATCTCAAACTCTTCACTGGTGAAGCATGCACCATTGTCTGACACCAGGGTGTCGGGTAATCCGTGGATGGCGAATGACTGACGGAGTTTCTCAATGGTCGCCGTGGATGTGCTCGAATTCATGGGGTACACGTCCATCCACTTAGAATGAGCGTCAATGATGACCAGAAACATTTTCCCTTGAAAGGGGCCTGCATAGTCCACATGCAGCCGACTCCAAGGTCGATTCGGCCATTCCCACGGGTGCAAAGGGGCTGAACTGGGCATGTTCCTGTGAGCCTGGCAAACCGGACAGCCACGCACCGTCGCCTCGATGTCGCGGTCCAGGTTCGGCCACCATATGTATGAGCGCGCCAACGCCTTCATCCTCGTCATGCCCGGGTGTGACTCGTGTAAGTCTTCCAACAAGCGCTTTCGTCCCCTGGGCGGGATCACCACCCGCGTTCCCCATAGTAAGCAGCCATCCATCAGGCTCAGCTCCATCGTCCGAGCCAAGTATGGCTGGACGCTCTTGTCGTCGCTACGCTCAGGCCAGCCTTTCTGGACAAACTCCTTCACTCTTGACAGCACAGGGTCTGAGCTCGTCCACTGTCGTATCTGCTTGGCTGTAACCGGCATCGTCTCCACCTGCTCCATCAGCAGGACTGTCTCTCCCCTTTCAGGCTTCACTCCCACTGTGACCTCAAGTGGCAGCCGGCTAAGGCCATCCGCGTTGCTGTGTTTCTTGCCCTCTTTGAACTTTAGCTGATATTCATACGCAGCAAGCGTGAGAGCCCATCTTTGAATCCTGGCGGCGGCCATGGCTGGTATCTGCCTGTTCTCACCGAATAGTCCCAACAGCGGCTTGTGATCGGTGATGATCTCAAACTTCTGTCCATAGAGATACTGATGGAACTTCTTTATGCCAAAGATAATGGCCAGAGCCTCCTTCTCCACCTGGCTGTAGTTCTTCTCAGCGCTGTTCATGGTGCGTGATGCGAACGCAACTGGCCGTTCACTGCCGTCTTCCATCCGATGTGCGATCACCGCTCCAACCCCATAGTTGGACGCATCACAGGAAAGGACGATATCCTTGGTGGAGTCGAAATGAACGACCAGTTGGGGTGACTGGAGCAATCTTTTTGAGTCAGTCCATGCTAGCTTGTGTTGATCTTCCCAACACCATTTCACTCCTTTCTGTAGCAGACTGTACAAAGGAGCCAGTACTGTGGAGAGTTGGGGCAGGAACCGGGAATAATAATTCACCATTCCCAGGTAGGCCTGCAGTTTTTTCACGTCTGTGGGTCGAGGCATTTCTTGGATCGCCTTCACCTTCTCCGGCACCGGCTGGATCCCTGTCTGATCTATCTTCAGACCCAAGTAGATCACCTCGGTGGCCATGAAGACACACTTTTTCTTCTTCAGCTTTGCCCCGGCCTCCTTCAGGCGCTGTAGCACTGTCCGTAATGTTGTCAGGTGTTCATCACGGGTCTTTCCTGCCACCAGGATGTCATCGATGCGGACGTGCACGTTGGTCAAGCCTCTCAACAGGCCCTCGATCGTCCTCTGAAAAATCCCTGGAGCTGAGGACACCCCATACGGCAGGCGATTGTAACGATACAAGCCTTGGTGTGTATTAATTGTGGTGAACTCCTTAGAGGCCTCATCGAGCTCCAGCTGCTGATAGGCCTGCGTCAGATCCAGTTTGGTGAAGAACTTCCCACCCCCGAGGCTAGCCAGCAAGTCGTCGGTCTTGGGGATAGGATAGTTGTCCAACTTCGAGGCAGCATTCACAGTCACCTTGTAGTCGCCACAAATGCGAAGGCTCTTGTCGGGTTTGACTACAGTGACTATCGGAGCAGCCCAGTCAGAGAACTGTACTTTCTCTATTGTTCCCTCCGTTTCCAGACGATCCAACTCTTGGCTCACTTTGTCACGCAAGGCGTAGGGTACTGGCCGTGGTTTGAAGTAGCGCGGTTGGGCTGTGGGGTCAACAAAAATAGAGGCTTTGACCCCTTTGATGGTGCCCCTCACCTCTTCAAACACGTCTGCATTCGCACCCAGGATCAGCTCTAAGTCCATGTCTTTGGCTCGGGCTTCTCCACTGTGCACAGAAAAGATTTCTGACCAATCCAGCTTCACCTGCTTGAGCCAATCTCTTCCCAACAGATCTGGCCCTGTTCCTTTCACCACGATGACTTCGCACGTCACCGGTGTGCTCCCTTTGTAGGTCACGGCCACCTGGCCCTCGCCCAACACTGGAATTTCATCGCCGGTGTACGTCTTCAATCTTCGCGTGCATTTCCGAAGTGGCAGATACGCTCCACGCCTGATGATCTTGAGTGTACCTTCACTGATCACCGTCAGAGACGCTCCAGTATCCACTTCCATTTCTATGGGCACACCCTCCACAGACACCGTCACCATGTACGGCTTCTCCTTGTTTTGTGTTCTGAACACCGTGAACACCTCAGCGTCGCCCTCCGAGTCTGAGTCGTCGACATTCTTCACTGTGGCCCTTTTTGAGACTGTGTCACTTTTTGCCTGTCTTCTTTTCTCTCTCTCTGCCCGATACTGCTGACACTGACGCTGCATGTGACCTCTGCCCTTGCAAAACCAACACTCAATGTTCATCTGTTTGCTCTTCCCACCAGCCTGGTTCTCTCCCCTGGTGATAGATCTGACTGCCGAACTGCTCACTTTATCAACACTAACCACGGTCTCTTTCATTCCACCAGCGGTTGACCTAGCCGCCCCTCCTCGCAAATCCACCGCACTCTTTTCCGCTAGTTCCACCGCAGTGGCCATCTCTAGTGCTTTGGAGAACGTTAACTCCTTCTCTGCCAGGAGGCGCCTCTGGATCCGGTCATTGTTGATGCCACACACTAGTCTGTCTCTCAGCATCGACTCCAGTGAGTCGCCTGTGAAGTTGCAGTCACGTGACAAATGACGTAATTCTGCCACGTAAGTCGAGACCGTCTCGCTCTCGTGACGTACGCGTGTGTGGAACTTGAACCGCTGTACGATTTCCGATGGTTTCGGCTTCAGGTGCTTCTGAACGGCCGTGACCAGTTCGTCAAACGATCCATCCCCTGGTTGAGCTGGCGCCCGCAAATCACACATGAGCTTGTAAGTGCTGGCCCCACATGCACTGAGAAGGATCGCTTTCTGTTTGTTCGCATCCTCGATGTCGTTGGCCGCGAAGTAATGTTTCATTCGAGCGATGTATTGCTCCCAATCCTCCTCCTCCTCGAGCCTAAATTCCTGCAAACGGCCGAAGGTCGGCATCCTCAGTCCTCGTCGCCAAATGTAGTATCGCCAAGAGCAACAGAAGTGGACTCGAACCCAGGCAAGCCAAAGTCAATCTGTTTATTCCAAACACTGAACTGGCAGAACTCACACTGAACTGAAACTCTCAACTGAACTGAACTCACTGCGCAGAGCGAGGATACCACAATACTAAAACCAGGTTTTGTAACTATAGAATGTATAAAGATATATTTTCATGTGAACAATATGTTAGTATTAATTTTTTACACTTAACCAATGTATCTCACTTATGAAAGTATAGAACTTTGAACAATAATCTTCCTGTACAAAAAGAACGCTTTGTTAATGTTCCAATATGTCAACGCATTTGCACTAAATGCAATTCAGCTGATATTGGTGACGAGTTTCACTATGTGTTTGTCTGTGAATTTTTTAGAGGTTTCAGATGTAAATTGTTACCACCGTATTTCTGTAGAAGACCGAATAGTTTTAAGTTTAAGCAACTGTTAGGTAGCAGTAAGAAGAAACTATTTTCAAAGTTAGTTGTTCTTATACATTTTATTTGCAAAATGTTGGCGAATTTGCGGAGAAGCCAGTTATTTTTATTTTGTATATATGCATATTTGGAAATGAGATGCTTTCGACGACTCCTCGGCATCTCCTACAAGGGCCACATCACAAACGAGGAAGTCCGAAACAGAATCAGGCAAGCCATCGGGCCCCATGAAGAACTACTGACCACGGTGAAAAGACGCAAACTAAAGTGGTATGGGCGCGTCTCACGATCATCAGGGCTTGCCAAGACTGCGCTACAAGGCACAGTAAAAGGAGGGAGGAGGAGAGGCAGACAAAGGAAAAGATGGGAGGACAACGTCTCAGAGTGGACAGGGATGAGGCTCAGCGAAGCCTTAGGCTTGTTCACGAGGCGCAGCAATGTGCAGCGCTGCTCAGCGCTGCACAGCGCTTTCGCCGTGAAACGGCTTGTTCAGGACGCGTAGCGCTGCAAAGCACTGCATGTGATTCGGCGCTTTGCAGCGCTGCGCGTCCTGAACAAGCCGTTTCACGGCGCAAGCGCTGTGCAGCGCTGAGCAGCGCTACACATTGCTGCGCCTCGTGAACAAAGCTAATGAGACAGTCCGAGGCGAGAGGAATGGAGAGAGCTGGTTGCCATATCATCTGTGGTGCCCCAACGGTCGTCCAGACTACGGGACAAGTGAAGAAGAAGAAGAAGAAGAAGAAGAAGAAGAAGAAGAAGAAGAAGAAGAAGAAGAATATATGCATTTGATATTGACTTTGTTTGATTTGTCCATTGTTTGATGTTTTCTTTCGTTTTCTCTTTGCCTTTGTTGTTGTCATGTATGTTCATTTTCTAAATGCCCCCTACGGTTATGAAATAAATTGTGCTGTAATACGGCACCCAAACTTGAAACTTGAACTATAACACTCGAATTAACCACCAGGCGATACGGAGAGATGTACAGATTCACTGAGTCCGGTGCAGGGACAGAGTTGGAGGCCTGTCAGGGCCGCCCAGAGGACAACAACAGGCGCGAAGCAAGTCGCCTTATGCCGGGGATATTGACTAGTGAGAAATGGCAAGGGG
>JAWQFJ010028218.1:292500-320000 GCA_034096865.1 Theodoxus fluviatilis | reverse complement strand
AATGACATCAATACCTGAAAGCTCTTCCAGACTCAATGACGAGTATGGTTCTCCAGAGGACCGGGATTGTCGGTTTTACGGGGAAACAGCATTTTAGCCTACCGTGGAGTGTCTTTCATGAACAGGGGCTCTTGGCTCCCCGAGTTCTCCGTTGAGGGTGGAAAGCCATCCGATGGCTTAGGCATTATTTTCTAGAGTTCCGCCATGGCGGAAATGTGAGCAGGTGCCAAGGTCCCCTTAGAATGCCGATAGGGGTGAGTGAGGTGGGGTGGGGGAGTGAATGAGGGGGGCACAGCAAAGGGCAATCAATACCCTGGCCTTTGTAGGCCCGCTCTCCACACAATGGCGAGTAATGGACCGCCGTGGCTGCCATCAAACAGATTCGCTGGCCGAGCCTGGTGCTCAATGTGTGATCAACGCTGCACGACCTGCACGGACGCCCTCTGCTGTTGCCGCCCTGCCAGTGCCACTCGGAGCAGAGCCAGCACTCTGGCACTGAAAGTCTTCGTGCCTGTAGTGCTTTACGTGGGTCCAGGTCGGTTGATTTGTTACTGATCCGTATGTATTGCTGGCTTTCTTAGCTTTCTAGATATTGGTGTGTTGTAAACTATGAGTGGACTGTACGTGTGTGTGTGTGTGTGTGTGTGTGTGTGTGTGTGTGTGTGTGTGTGTGTGTGTGTGTGTGTGATCCTTCGGTGCCAGTATTTTCTGATCCGGTCTTGCTGGCTTTTACAAGTCATTTTTACACGAAATGATTATTTTTCAAAGCAGATATAGAACTACTGAAATTGGCAATCTCTCATCATCCTCTTCCCACATCTTCCTTCCCTTTGCGAAGAAAATGTTAAACTGATATCGCCGTATACATTGTAGTGTGTCCTGGCCTGCATAGTGTGTGACAGCTAGTCCATTCATTACGCCTGAGCTGACCGTGACTTTCGCAGTGAACTGCGGTCCCGATGAGTACTCCAGTTTGTCACGGCTGGCCGTGTGCAGCCGAGCGCTGACTGGCGAGCGCGCCTTTGGAGTGTCCAGAGATGCCGCCGCTATCAACCACCGCGCCATCCTTGCGATGGACCGTGTTGGTTTTTGACGGCGTTATTCTCCGAACTCCACCAGTATCCCGGTGTGTGATTCACGCCACAGACAGTTGCCTGTGACGGTTCAGCCATCTCGCGTGGGCGGCAGAGCTGTAATGAAGCTGAATGAGGGCCTGCTATTGAACGACTGGCTGTTAGAAGGAATCTGTTGTTTCGGGTGTAATGTGGTTTCTCTCTTCAGTACTCGTATTTCATGCACGACACCGACGACTGCGTGGGCAACGCCCAGCAGCGAGTGGGCTGAGGTACACTGGACTGAGCGTGGCGACCTGGGGCTTGCCTGGAGGGAGACGAAGAACCGGGGACGTTAGATTGAGGGTGAGGGATGATGCGGATATTATAAGAATCGAAACGATGGAAGGATGAAGTGGTGGCGAGGAATGGCGTGCTGATTGAGAACATTTTGATCATTCACTGGTCTCATTTTTGTTCCTAATTATTTTGATATCCTGCTGTCTTTGACAGATTTGCTTTTATTCTAAAGCGGTGTCCCGAAAATTCAAAATGTACTTTTAGTGCGGAATCAATCGAAAGGATATATTTATCATCAAAGTGTTTATTGACAGGTCTAAGATAACATGGAGTTGGGAAGTGATAGCGAAAGACGGCAAACGGAAAAAAGGTGGAATGGTCAATATTAAAATTAGTGACATTGCTGAGACGCGGAACCCAAAGAAAATGCTGTTGCAGCTAATCGGATTATAAGGAGGAAATTTCTTATTGATAGGGATGTCAACGAAAAACACGAGGAGGAGGCTGGCAAATTGATTTTAGAACGCTGTTGTTTTTAGTTCGCTTTGAACCGCTAGCCGCTCTTGCATTGTTAAAAACTCTTTGCCCGCACTTGCCTGTAAAATAGCACCGCCACTCTGCATCCTACGACTGCATGGGGAGAGAATAGTTGGGATCTCGTGCAGTTTAAACACAATTCCGTCACACAAACATAGTGCTGCAGCAGCGTCGGCCTGCTGCCGAGCAATTCAATTGATTTGGCTGGGGCAGAAATCGTGCGACAGTCAACTTAACCTCATCAGACCCTTTTAGCGGTCGGCCTGGTCTTGCCAGGGAGCCGCGGGCCACGCTGCGCCCAGAACTTTCCAGGGCCCCCCTTTGCTGGTTTTTGTGGCTGCCTCGGCAGTTGTGTCGTTAGGAGCTGTCTGCCGGCGTGTAATCTGGTTAGGCGGTTCCAGCCAGACGTACCTCTTTGCCTTGCCCTGCAGCCCTCATTCAGGCCGCTCCTTGCCCTTTCGCTGTGCTCCTTTCCCGTTTGTGCCCTCTTCTGAATGTGCCGTCATCGTCATCCCCACCTCTTCCAGCTCCCATCCCTTCCCAGCTCCTTGGGCTCCTCCCGCTCCATGCTTCTGTCCTTTGTCCTGCTCCGTGCCCCTGCACCGTCTCTACTCATTATCCTGCTCTGGGTTCTTCTGCTCCTGCGTTTCTTCCTTCTTTTGTTCATAGTTCTGCTGGTTCTGCTCCTCCAATCCGCCCCCTGTGGGTTGGGGGTTAGAATAGACCCACCGCGTCTCCCTACGCGATTCGTAAGTGGAGAATAACTTGAGACCTCGTGGCTTGATTTGTGCTTACTCTAAACCATTCTAGTGGTTTTTCTGCTCAATGGCCTTACATATCCTACAAAGGCCGATAGGCTGTTAAGCTCCATCCATCCATCCATCCATCCATCCATCCATCCATCCATCCTCCTACTCCTGCTCCTGCCCATGGTCTGTATATAACACTCTGTATTCCCTCAAGCGAATGAAAGAGAGCCCCCCGGTTGTCGCACAATTGATCTCTAAACTTTACTGTTCACCGTCCCCATCGCTTGTTTATGGATGTCGTCTAATCGTCTCCTCCACAACCTCATTTCCGCTGTCCTCACTTTTATGCCATTATAGGCGGTTAACCGTTATGATGCGCAAGTGCGTAATCTGCTTATGCACGACGACGCCGCCACTTTGCATTCCGATGGCTTTGTTGTCATCGAAGTGTCGGGAACGCTCTAAAAAGCGTAGCATGCACTAAAATGTATTTCTGCAACGTCTCATGTCCTCTTACGTTTTCTTGTTTTTCTCGCGTTGTAGTAGTATTTTTTAATGGATTGGTCTTTCGTAGATCCATGCGTCCATGTTGCCGAACTTACCTTGCTAAAGCCCTAGCGTCCCGTTGCTTAGTTAACAGCGGTGTCAGGAGGGAATACGGAATATAATATATGTTATTACAGTTGCAGACAAATCATGATCTGTACTTTAGATATAATTATCATCGTGTACTCGATCCATTTCAGCATGATGCATGATTTTTTACTCACATGCGAAGTAAAAGTGAGTCTATGTACTCACCCGTTTCGTCCGTCTGGGCGTCCGGGCGTCCGGGCGTACGGGCGTCCGTACAAACTTTAACGTTGGATTTTTCTCGGACACTATTAAATCTATCAACACCCAATTTGCTTCAAGGTCAAGGTCGCAAGGGCCGTCTAAAAAACAGCCATTTTTCAAATTTTACCAACTTTTGACTGAGGTTTTTGAGATTGGATACCGGACCTATATATGGTTTATAGGGCAAAGTAATCCCTATCTTTTGGTACCAGTTTGATTGACCTTGCTTCAAGTTCAAGGTCACAGGAGCTCTTTAAATTTGGATTGTATACATATTTTGAAGTGACCTTGACCCTGAACTATGGAAGATAACTCTTCCAAACTTCATAACATTGTAGTACACATGCTATACTTTCATCATGAGACACATTTGGTCACATATCATCAAGGTCAAGGTCACTTTGACCCTTATGAAATATGACAAAAATGGGGTAGTGAACCACTAAAAGTGACCATATCTCATGGTAGAAAGTGTCAATAAGCACCATTGTGCTTCCTATGTCTTGAATTAACAGCTTTGTGTTGCATGACCTTGGATGACCTTGACCTTGGGTCAAGGTCACATGTATTTTGGTAGGAAAAATGTGTGAAGCAGTTCTTAATGTATGATGTCATTGCTAGGTTTAGTTGTTTGACCTTGACCTTGAAGGTCACCTGAAGGTCAACGTCATGTAAAGGTCAATGTCATGTAAAGGTCAAAGTCAAGCATGTGAGTCGTATGGGCTTTGCCCTTCTTGTTTTGCTTTAGGCTACGTCATGTTTGTATAAGAACTCCCTCCGCCCCTTCCCCTTCCTCTTCCTCTTCCTCCCCCACCCCACCCCTCTCCCTCCCTCCCTCCCTCCCTCCCTCCCTCCCTCCCTCCCTCCCTCCCTCCCTCCCTCCCTCCCTCCCTCCCCTCCCTCCCTCCCTCCCTCCCTCCCTCCCTCCCTCCCTCCCTCCCTCCCTCCCTCCCTCCCTCCCTCCCTCCCTCTCTCTCTCTCTCTCTCTCTCTCTCTCTCTCTCTCTCTCTCTCTCTCTCTCAGGTCCGTAAGGAGGAGCGGGAGAGCCATTGCTGGAAAATAACTTTAGCTTTCTTTTGTAGAGGGTGGTGTGTAATGCGTCTCTTCAGTGGCCTGTCGTTTCGATCATGTAGTGCATTGGAGCGCACAGTAAATTGCAGTGCCTCCTCTCTTATGAAGGTCAGTCTACAAAGTCAGGATGTTAGGCACTTTCGTGAACTTGTTAGGTTTGGTACTCAAAATCTCTCCTTAAAGTTCGTATATATATATATATATATATATATATATATATATATATATATATATATATATATATATATATATATATTCTCTCTCTCTCTCTCTCTCTCTCTCTCTCTCTCTCTCTCTCTCTCTCTCTCTCTCTCTCTCCACGAGCACGCAGGATTTACAACGGCCCCTGACAAACTCGGCGCGAGGCATTTCCTGCAAGACTTCCTCGTTCCCTTACCTTTGGTGCTGGGGTTAAAACATCGTGCGCATTGCTAAGGCAGATCAGAGCTTCTTTTTTTAACAGCCCACTTAACACGCAGATAAGCCCCGGATCATTGTCTTTCCCACACGCCGCTTCTCTGAATCTACAGATCCTTTCGAGGTATCGATCGCCCGTCGCGGCCCTGTTTTCGCTGAGGGTTATTCCCGCTGCCTCATGCCTCTAGAGCCGCCGTGGCTTGGTAGAAGTCTTTTGGACGGGCGCGTTCTTGTGCAACCGCTTACAAACGTTGCGTTGATACCATCTTTCCTAGACCATTGTGGCTCTTATGACTGTATTCATAAAATATTGACGAAGTGGCCGGCTGAACTCCTGGCCGTCTTCTCATCGATCCGAGAACGACAGTGAGGGAACGAGGGAGGGAAGGGGGTGAGATGAGTGGGAAGAGAACGCGAAGAACAGGGAGGGGGAGTGGGCGGGCAACGGGGATGAGGGAAAGGAAAAAGAGGTTAGACGCTGGGCCACGAGAGAGGGAGACAGTGAGAGAGAGTGGGTCCTGCCACCGCAGACCACGGTGACGGGAAGTGGACGTGCGGGGGGAGAGAGGCAAATGCACGTGTGGCCTGGCGCGGACTGGCGTGGCGTGGCGTGACGCGGTGGTGGCAGTTGGTGCTGCTCTGTCCGTCAGGCTGCCTGCACCTCTCTCTCTCTCCCTCTGTCTGTGTAGCCTGGCACAGTCTCGCCTCTCTCCAGGCGGCGGCCCTAAGCCTGCCCGCCTCCCTCCCGTGCCTGCTAGCTGTGGCACCGCGGCCTCCATCTTGCTTGGAGATCGACGAAGGTGGAGGTCGGTTCTAGGGCTAAGGGTGACCTGCCGGAAGTGGTCACATAAGTCCCCCTGGTGTCGAGGGAGCGCGACGCGGCGTGCCTGGCCAGGTAACCTTCCCGATGTGTCCTCCGCCTCTTCCCTCTCTCTTCCTCAGCCTCCTTTCTCTTCGTGGTCCAGCCCCTCTGTTTCGACCTGCAGTGTCCGTTAGTCTTAGACTACAGATAGTGATAGGCGATCGAGACGACGGCGTGAACTGCCCGACAAAGCAAGGCTTGATGTGTAGCATGTAATGTTAGCGAATACGACTGAAGAGTGACCTGATGCGTATTTGCGAGAAGGACAGAAGATGATTTGTTGCTGATCGGGATGAAAGTTACGGATAGAGATGGATGAATGAGCTCGGCCACTCTTTCACATGTGCTGGTAAATGAGTACTTGTGCTGGTAATTGAGTACATGTGCTGGTAAATGTGTACATGTGCTGGTAAATGTGTACATGTGCTGGTAAATGCGTGCATGCGCTGGTAAATGAGTACATGTGCTGGTAAATGTGTACATGCGCTGGTAAATGTGTACATGTGCTGGTAAATGTGTACATGCGCATGTTCCGAGCATCGCCGTCCCTGCACGTGCACGTGCGTCCAGGCGTGCGTGCGCACCGCCGCCGTTTCCGATGGTGGTGATTGGCGAGGGGTTACGACTTCTGGACACGGGCCTTCCTTCAAGGCTGATCAATCGCTAACCAAACACACGCGCACCCAGGCGTGCAGTCAGGAGGGAAATTAATGACCGCCGGACGCCTCACTTCCCCCTCCAGTCTCCCACCTCCTGCCGTGGCTGACGCCGCTCTGGCCTGGATCTCTCTCGCCATTTTTATCTGCGGCTTGCCGAGCGCCAAGTTGGGCTTATTAGTTCTGGGGAAAGCTGTCGATTTTTAACGTGGCATTCATCAACCGATGTTAGAGCTCTCCACGCGTGGTTCGATACCTGAGACTGGGGCTAGGTCGAGATGGTCGACCTCAGACGAAGCCGAAGCGATATTTTCTGTCGTCAGTTTTGCCGAATTTGTCAGCCTCAAAGTTTGCATGGTTGATTGTGCAGTGTCTGACCTATCTGACAAAGCTGCTTGGCGAGAAATGGAAATGAACCACTGAAGCTAGAGCGTGTACACAAACTGTAGCTTTGTCGTGCATAGTGGGAAGTCCAATGTTTTTCTGGCATGTCTAACTTTGTCGTGGCATGTGGGAAGTCCAAGGTTTACGTGGCATGGCTAACTTTGTCGTGGCATGTGGGAAGTCGAATGTTTACGTGGCATGGCTAACTTTGTCGTGGCATGTGGGAAGTCCAATGTTTACGTGGCTTGTCTAACTTTGTCGTGTTATGTGGGAGGTCCAATGTTTACGTGGCTTGTCTAACTTTGTCGTGTCATGTGGGAAGTCCAATGTTTACGTGGCTTGTCTAACTTTGTCGTGGCATGTGGGAAGTCCAAGGTTTACGTGGCATGTCTAACTTTGTCGTGTCTCGTGGGAAGTCCAATGTTTACGTGGCATGTCTAACTTTGTCGTGGCATGTGGGAAGTCCAATGTTTACGTGGCTTGTCTAACTTTGTCGTGGCATGTGGGAAGTCCAAGGTTTACGTGGCATGTCTAACTTTGTCGTGTCTCATGGGAAGTCCAATGTTTACGTGGCATGTCTAACTTTGTCGTGGCATGTGGGAAGTCCAATGTTTACGTACGTGGCATTTCGCTTCCACAGCAGCCACCTTTTCAGCGCAGTTGTCAGTCGGTTGATTAGAAAGATTCATGCATGAACGAATGTTTTGTAAGGCCACTTATTACGAAATCACTAGAACTAGTTAAAATAGTATCAAGTCCAGTCACGATTTCCCTAGTTATTCGCCTCTTACGAAATGCAAAGAGAGACGCAGTGGGTCAATTCTTATATCCCCAACCCTCAGGGGAATGAGAAAGATGCAACCCATGAATATGTCTCTAGAGGGCTCATGTTGATGTTTTGACAATCGATACTTGTTTGATAGATGTTGATGACGTGATACTTATGAAGTAAGAACAACAATTTGTTAGGCGTTCTGTTCTTTTGGAAACGGGATATATTTTCTTATTGTAGCTCAGTGATCAATTATGAGGAATGAAATGCGGTCTTCTCTCTGTCGATTTGAACGTTGATACAGTATATACAGTTGATACAGGAAGCGACCACGACTTGCTGATGATGAACTTCCGCCTGAGCCTTAAAAAAATCAGCAAGCAAAAAGGTACCAGGCTTAGATTTGACCTTAAAAGGTTGAAAGACCCTGAGGTTGATAAGTCCTTCAAAGCGATGATTGGAGGGAAGTTTGCACCGCTTTTAGTTCTGGGTGACGAAGAGGGCCTCGACACAGTGACCAACATCTTCAATGAGGCAGTGATAGAGACAGCCGGGCAGTTATTAGGAAAACACCACCCAACAAAGAAACCATGGGTCACTGCAGAAATTTTGAACATGTGCGATGAGAGAAGGGAACTGAAGAAAAAGAAGGGTACAGCAGATGGAGCAAGTAAGTACAGAGAGACCAACAATAGGATCAAGAAGGCCATTAAGAGTGCCAAGGAGAAGTGGATCAAACAGCAATGTGATGCAGTTGAGGAAAACCTCCAGAAGAATAACACCAATAAAGCATACCAGATAGTCAAAGACCTTACAGCGACCAAACAAGGACGGGCCAACACCATACAAGAAAGAGCGGGATTTGTCTCACAGAAGAACGCGAAATCATGAAACGATGGACTGAGTACTGCTCTGAGCTGTGCGACTATGATACCAGAGGAGATCCTAAAGTACTGAACTGTCCTCAGACTACCGAGGAGGACAACTACTCAATTCTTCGAGAAGAGGTGGAGACAGCGGTTAAGTCCCTCAAGAAAGGGAAGTCAGCTAATGTTGACTACATTCCAGGGGAACTCATCCAGGCAGGAGGCGACGCAATGATCGATGCACTCACAAAGATCTGCAATAAGATCTGGCAGACGGGAGATTAGCCAACCCCGTGGACACAGTCCCTAGTGATTACATTGCCCAAGAAAGGCAACCTGCAAATGTGCCAGAACTACCGCGCGATCAGCCTCATCAGCCATCCCAGCAAGGTCATGCTGAAAGTACTGCTGAACAGATTAAAACCTCAGGCAGAGAAAATCATTGCTGAAGAGCAGGCAGGTTTCAGACCAGGTAGGAGCACCACCGAACAGATCTTCAATCTGAGAGTCATGTGTGAGAAACATCTACAACACCAACAAGATCTGTACCATGTCTTTATAGACTTTAAGAAAGCATTTGACAGAGTCTGGCATGCTGCGCTGTGGGTCACACCGAGAAGCTACAATATCAGCTCCAAGATCATCAAAGTCGTCGAACATCTCTATGATAGAGCGACCAGCGCAGTCCTGTTCAATGGTACCACAGGCGAATGGTTCAGGACAACGGTCGGAGTCAGACAGGGCTGTCTACTCTCCCCCACACTCTTCAACCTCTTCCTCGAAAGGATAATGACTGATGCCCTAGCAGACCACGAAAGATCAATCAGCATCTGTGGCAGAGAGATCACGAACTTACGTTTTGCTGATGCCATTGGAGGATTAGCAGGAAGTGAAGAGGAGCTGACTAGTCTTGTCGAGCACCTGGACAAGACCTCACAGGCATATGGCATGGAGATCAGCGCCGAGAAGACCAAGGTGATGACGAACAACCCTCGGGGCTTCAAAATGGAAATCAAAGTGAAGGGCCAAAAACTGGGAGCTGTGAACAACTTCAAATACCTGGGATCTATTGTGACTGATGAAGGGTCCAAACCAGAGGTACTGTCCAGGATAGCATAAACAACAGCAGCATTGGCAAAGTTGAAGCCAATATGGCGTGACAGAAATATCACTCTCGCGTCGAAGATCAGGCTCATGCGCACGCTGGCCATCTCCGTATTCTTGTATGCATGCGAGTCCTGGACACTCACATCTGAACTACAGAGACGGATACAAGCCCTGGAAAAGAGATGCTACCACAAGATTCTGAACATCTCATATAAATACCATGTCACGAATGAGGAAGTCAGCAACAGGATCAGGAGAGCATTTGGACAGTACGAAAACCTGCTCTCAATCGTGAAAAGCAGAAAGCTGAAGTGGTACGGTCACGTGTCAAGAGGCAGTGGGCTGGCCAAGACCATTCTGCAAGGTACCGTACCAGGTGGGAGAAGGAGAGGCAGGCAGAGAAAGAGGTGGGAAGACAACATCAAAGAGTGGACAGGCTTGACCTTTGCTGACTCACAGCGAGCCACAGAGGATAGAGATTGTCCGAAAGTCATCAGTGGTGCCTCAACAACCCATCTCAGGGTTAAGAGTCTGAACTGAACTGAACTGAACAGTATGAGACTGAAAGAACCATGCGGTACTCTTAAGTTGGTCTTGTCAACTCACATCTGTTTCATTTAGAGGTGACAATTAAGTGACATGTACAAATACTTTTTGCTGGCGGTTGAAAAGTTTGCGAAAATTTGGAAAAGAAACATGTTACATGTTTTATTGTATTCTTGGAAAGTTTCTTCTTGAACAGCCGTCGTATGAGTGACCGTTCTTTTTCTGCCTTTTTTCTTATCTTTCTTTTCGCGTAAAGCGAAAGACATACTTTTTATGTGCAGGGTGAAACTGAACTAAAGGGCAATGATGCTGCTTTGGAAGGCAAGCTGATAGGCCTTGATTTTCTAACCGTGTGTGTGTTTGTGTGTTTATGTATGCTGGCTTATGTGTGTGTGTGTGTGTGTGTGTGTGTGTGTGTGTGTGTGTGTGTGTGTGTGTGTGTGTGTGTGTGTGTGTGTGTGTGTGTGTGTGTGTGTGTGTGTGTGTGTGAGAGAGAGAGAGAGAGAGAGAGAGAGAGAGAGAGAGAGAGAGAGAGAGAGAGAGAATTCCCACTGTGGTTGAAACATGTGAAAAAACAACATGCACCATCTAGCTAGAACACGCTGTAATTTTCGGAGGGCCGTTTCCCTTCTCAGCCTAGGATGGAACTGAAGCGATTCGATAGGAGCAGGCAGTCAGGTCACTGAAGTAATCAATGAGGCTGGTTCACTGGGTTGCATAGGACTGAGAGAGCGAGAATTCGGAGAAAGCGCCAGTTCGCTTTGCAACCAAGCAGACCTAAGTACAGACGCAGTCGCTCTTGGCAAACGCAAGAATGACAGGTTTCACGTCCGTAAAAGAGCCTCATTAACTCCTCTACCTTTTCCGGTCTCGTAGACCTGAGTATGCTATAAATTAGACACTTATTTTGGCCAAGAATATTAACAAAACGAATTGGCATACTAATAATGCGCGCATCCACACTCATAGTTGCACTGAATCGAATGCTGAATTGAAGTATATGCGGCATCAACATGAGCACTTGAAAGACATACCCAATAGCTGCAGTTTGTGATGGATATGCTAAGCCATTTTGATTAAATATATTACTCTTATTGGTGCATATACTTTTACATCAGTTCAGTTCAGTTAAGTCTCTTAACCCTGAGATGGGTTGTTGAGGCACCACTGATGTCTTTCGGACAATCTTCCTCCATCGATCTCTATCCTCTGTGGCTCGCTGTGAGTCAGCAAAGGTCAAGCCTGTCCACTCTTTGATGTTGTCTTCCCACCTCTTTCTCTGCCTGCCTCTCCTTCTATTTTTTACTTTTTACATACTGGAATGCAACAACGAGAAGGAAATCTCTAAAGTACTGGCGGTTGAATTCATCTGAATCTAATCTTTGCTGTAATCCAAGTTGCCAGATCGATAACGAGTCCCAGGCGACATCCAGCAGTCTGTGCTTACCAAACGTACTGGTGGCTTGACGTTTTCTCTCCGCACTCAGAAGCCTGTGCTGCTGTCGTCGATCTTCCGTCTCTTGTCTCACGACCCACTGCTCGTTTATTGATGCCTTTTCATCCGAACTGTGCTGCTTCCTCGGTCACGTACTTTTTGTCCTTTGTGTCCTTTGTGTCCTTTTGGTTTTTCCCCCCTTCTGCTTCATCTAGCACTTCGTCCTTGTCTTCGATTTCTCACTCGTCGATGCCCTTGTTAGAACTGCCTTCCTAGCCTTCCCTCTATTTTCCCCGCACGTCCTTGTTCTCTTCATCCCTCTCGCCATTCTCACACCCACCTGCGTCTCCCTCGTCGTTGCCTCCTACCTCCTCGTCATTCTCATCACCCCCCTGTGTCTCCCTCGTCGTTGTCTCCTACCTCCTCGTCATTCTCATCACCCCCCTGTGTCTCCCTCGTCGTTGTCTCCTACCTCCTCGTCATTCTCATCACCCCCCTGTGTCTCCCTCGTCGTTGTCTCCTACCTCCTCGTCATTCTCATCACCCCCCTGCGTCTCCCTCGTCGTTGTCTCCTACCTCCTCGTCATTCTCATCACCCCCCTGTGTCTCCCTCGTCGTTGTCTCCTACCTCCTCGTCATTCTCATCACCCCCCTGTGTCTCCCTCGTCGTTGTCTCCTACCTCCTCGTCATTCTCATCACCCCCCTGTGTCTCCCTCGTCGTTGTCTCCTACCTCCTCGTCATTCTCATCACCCCCCTGCGTCTCCCTCGTCGTTGTCTCCTACCTCCTCGTCATTCTCATCACCCCCCTGCGTCTCCCTCGTCGTTGTCTCCTACCTCCTCGTCATTCTCATCACCCCCCTGTGTCTCCCTCGTCGTTGTCTCCTACCTCCTCGTCATTCTCGTCACCCCCCTGTGAATCGAATTCACCGTGTCCCCCTGTGCGATTAATTGTTCAAGGCGAATGACAAGGGAAGTGGAGTCCCGACTTGTTCCGTCAACACTAGTGATTTGGATAGTCCATGACCTTACGCTGCCTTCAGAGGTTGTCAGGCCGTAAAACCTTATTCATGCATCCTTGCAATTTCTCTCATCTTTTTCTCACTCCTCACCCTTTTCCGTCTCGTTCTTTTCCATCTGCTCCTTATCTCCCTTGTTGCTGAGGGCGGGATAAGAATAGACCCATCACGTCTCTGCGCGATTCACTAAAGGTACATGACACTGGAAGTGGACTTGATTTGCTCAATTTCAAAGGTGGCCGTTGGCTTTTCGTGATCTGAGAAGGCTGATAGACCGTAAGGCCTCGTCCATCCATTTATCCTTCCATTCGCCCATGTCTTCCTCTGCCTCCTTCTCCTCCTCCGTCTTCTTTTCCCCCGTTTCCTAGTCTTCCTCTTCTGCTGCTGCTGCTGCCGCTGCTGCTGCCGCTGCTGCTGCTGCTTGTGCTGCTGCTGGTACTGCAGCTGCTGCTGCTGTCTTTTCTTATTCAATATCTAGTATTTCCATCCCTTCTCCCCAAAGTCTGCCCAATGGCTCCGGAGATCGGTGCCTGCACCAGGATCATGGCAGTGGAGCACGTCCCAGGAGTCAGCAACCTTTTGCAGTTGGCTGGTAGCCAAGTCCCCACTTGTAATGTCTGGCTGGATCTTTGACTAAAGTCACAGGGACAGCACGCCTATCTGCACTTCGCTGATCCAGATGTCTGGGTTTCGATGCCCAGTCTAGGGTGTCCTTCTCTCTGTAGATATTATCTAAACTTTGTGCTCTAGCCTCCAGCTGCTGTGGGCGCGGAGGCCATTGTCTGCTCTATGGAGTGGTATTGAATATAACGCGGAATGCACAAGTCTCGTCAATTTGTTTATATATATATATATATATATATATATATATATATATATATATATATATATATGTGGACGTCCACGATATTGCCTAACACTATCAAAAACTGGGGGTCTGGGTAAAGACACTTGAATAAAACTATCTAACACAGTCAGCATGCATATATTTCAAATTTATATGGGTTCTTTAAATGTTTTTGTAATGCTATGACCAATAGTTTTTATAGTTTTGCTTTGCAGAGATTCACAAAAAAATAATTAAACTCGTACGAAGCGGAAAAATGGCGCCGAAAAACGGGACATTTTGCGACGCCACTTTTGAATGCTTGTTATCTTGTGCAAATTCACCTTACAAAGTATAGATTGTGTGAAATAATTCAAGTTCAATTATTAATTTAGTCATATTTCAGTGGAAAGTCGCCACAAAATAAAACACAGAGGTAGTTCTACCGAAATAAAAAAGACCTATGCGTACGTTACTCTCGTTTCTACCACCCTTGCTCAGAGGAAAAAAATCGAAACCAAACATGTGTACATAAATGTGTTGAAGAGAAGGTTCAAATTACTTTTCCTTTCATTAGTTTTCTCATACAACTGCATAGTTTTATTATTCTTTTGGTATTAACCAATTTCTTGGGACTATTTTGATGGTCAGCGTCGGTTGTTTCCCTGCGTTACTTACGAAAGGTATGCGTGTACCAAACGTGTTGCTATATTGTTCCGCACTCGAAACGGCTACAAAGGAAGCTTTTGTCATCCCGCAGTCAATGAACACGTTTATAGAAGGATACGTCATAGTACACGCGATTTTTGACCAATGAGAAGGCTTCGTTTCCTTCATTTCTGTATTAACTGAAGAAGGGCGTATGCCCGAAAGCCTTTTTGATTTTGGTGTTTGTCGTGTGTTTTTTTCTTATTAATAGTTCCTTCATTTCCTTCTGTTACGTACGACAATTTGCTACACATGTGCGAAGCTTTCAGTTCGTTTAATCCGTTCGATGGACCATCTTCATCCAATTTGGGTAAGTAAAGCATTCTACATTAGTTTTTTTAATTAATACAATTCAATAGTTTCGTTCATGGGTCATGAATAAATACTATATGACTAGTTTTTCTCTGGCCGTGCTTTCTCTATCCTGATCAACGCCGTTCTGGTTTTGGTTTCGATTGAGTTTCGTATCACATCGATTGATTTGGTCAGAATCACATCATGTTTGTTTTCATAGAACTAATTTGATGTTCCCTCATGCTAGATATCAAAATAATACCTTTTATAATGATATACGCATGTGATCGTCTCGCTGGTTACAAAGAAACCAAACACAGGTATGTCCCACCTAGTGTTAGGCAATATCGTGGACGTGCACATATATATATATTGGCGTGTTTGATTTTATTGAATGTTATCCTCCAACTTGTGTTTTTAGTTCATGCGTGTGTGTGTGTGCGTGCGTGCGTGTGTGTGTGCATGCGTGCGCGCGCGCGCGTGTAGTTTTTGGTATGAACGAAGCCGCATGCATTGTAAACCTAGGGTGGTGGTGATAGGGAGGTGTTGGGTGGAAAACTTAGGGCTGATGGTTAAGCAGTTTAGATCTTTATATTCTGTCCTTGGCTTGTAGGAGACCTACTGTTTGCGTTTAAATGATGAATTAAACCAACAACAATAATACTGCCAAAAAAAACCAACACGCAGTCTGTGGCGAACAAGATGGGACTGTAACCTGTCTCCAACTGATTTTGAGCTATCCTTCCTGCCCCTGTTCTCTCCTCTCCTCTTTTATCCTTTCCTTTTTTTCTCCTCCCCACCCCTGTTCTTCTCTCCTATTCCCTTCTCTCCCCTCCCTTCTCCTCTCCTACCCCACTCTCTCTCCCCTCTCCTCTGTCACCTCTACTCTCCCCTGCTCTTACCTCCTGTGGGTGGGTGGTCTTGAGTGAGTGAGTGGAGTGGAGTGAGTGAGTAAGAAAGGAATTATGGTTCTTGCCTTTCTCTAATAAAAAAGAAGAAAAAAGTAAACGATTATGTGCACGGAGCAAAAGTCACACGTAACATCCAGAAACAGTGCACTATAATCAGATAATGTTGATGTTTGCTGTGTATTTGTCCCGAGGCCGCTCCGCCAAATCTGGTTCCCTGGCCTTGTGGCCTGCAGAAATAGTAGACTGAATATCAAACTGCTGTGATTTGCTGTAAGTCTCTTAATTAACTGTCCGATGTCGTTCTTTGCAATCTTGTTCCCATGTCGTGTTGCCTGCATAAGTTGCAATATGTAATCTGTTCATCCTGTACAATACTTGTACCCCTATAGGATGAATAAAGTTATTTTGATATGTACGTGTGTCTGTCTGTCTGTCTGTCTGTCTGTCTGTCTGTCTGTCTGTCTGTCTGTCTGTCTGTCTGTCTGTCTCTCACTATTTCCTTCTCTCTCTCTCTCTCTCTCTCTCTCTCTCTCTCTCTCTCTCACACACACACACACACACACACACACACACACACACACACACACACACACACACACGATTACATTTGCAACATACAGTACGCCATTTCCGACTCCTGACTGAAGCGCTTGTTCGGGAATGTTGTTATAGAATAAAACTACACTTGAAGTCCAGAGTGGTTACGAGTTATTTATTTGTCAGTCTTTCCGAAAGGAAATTTGCCACTGATAAAAGCTATCCACACCATAGGTATCTACTGAGACTGTTGCAGCTGCTGCTGCTGCTACTGCTACTAATTATTATTTTTCTTCTCCCTAAGCTGCATCGGCTTCCGTTCCGAAATGGAACCGAGGAGAATTTAGTCCTTCCCGCCAGTGGCTGCCCTCTCATCTGGTAATGGCGCAGGGAGTGGTTTGAATGGGCTTCTGAGCCGGCTCCCTGTCCAATCAGGAGAGCATTTACAGAAGATGGAAGAGACGAGAGCATCATCGTTGTCAGGGCGTGTTTTTTAAATTCCCCCCTTGACACCCTTTCGGTCCCTGTCGATGGTGGAGTGCTGCTGCTGGGAACCGCAGTGGACCGCTGTGGTCATTATCTCTCTTCGTCCGCGCAGCACTGCACCTAGAGTGGCGTGGCCCTCGAAAACCGAGCACAGTGCAGCATGGGAATACGTGTTGCCTCACTGCTTGTCCAGTATTCTCGTGTAGTTTTTGATTTAAGTACAGTAACTACAGTTTTAGATGGGGTGATTGGCGAATGGATGGGAAAATCCCATTACGACGATTGAGTAAGAATGGTGCTTCGAACATCAACTTCGAGTAGATGTTTCTGAATAACATTGCATTTCACCATTAAGAGTTTTTTTCCATCAGAGTCAGGGTTTTCATGAACATTAATCAATGTGTGCCAGTGCTTTAATGTTTCTTCGTTGTTACTGCTGTCTATCCTTTAAATTCTGCGAAGTGGACAAGTAGTTTTTGTGGGTCTGTTTAAAATAGACTCGTGTTCATCATCGCATACTGGTGTCTTTTCAATTTATTTGTAGTGGACACAAAAGTTTAATGGCTAACAGTTGCAAATCTGTGCTCAGAGAGCCAATCATGCTTCACTAAAACACAATTGTACCGAATGGTGTTGAATAGCCGGGGAGGGGGGGGGGGGGGGGAAGGGGGGAATTAACGCTTTCCAGGCTTCGGGTAAATGGTCTGATGCAACTGTACGTTTTATGGTGTCCCCGTTAGCTAAGATGAATGTCAACAGCACGCAGACGTCCGTTGGATTGGCCCGAGAGAGGCTTCACAAACAACCATTGGTCTCTGCGGAATGCTTGTCCTCGGCAGGATGCCCTCATTGGCTTGCGCGGGCACGACTGGTGGCTTTTGCCCAGGCCGCCAAGTGGACGAGGCATTCGTATCACCTGCAAGAATGGAAGGACTTCGAAGCTCCTGGGTGCCGCCCTCCACCTCCACTTACCTTGGTCCTTACTCCGTTTAAACTTGGCATCAGCTTGATTTAAAGGTCACACTTAGCCGGGGTTTTGCTGTTACGTAGTTGAGGAATATTAATGTGAGTTTTCTTGTACGTTTTTATTACAGCAACAGCGGTGTTGTAGCGACAGCAAGATTTTATGAACACATCTTTGGATTCTCTTGAATACTGAATGATAACACCTTAGATTGTTTGGAGAAATAAATAATTGAGACACTGATCAGACACTTAGACATCTTATTTTTAAAAACCTCACAACTAAACTGCATTAATCACATGTTTAATAAGTTGCAAATATAGTAAGATGAACATACATTCTCTGGAATAGCATAATCCGGATTTTACTTCGACGTCGTTAAGGCACAGTTTCGAGATGTACTTTCATATTCTTTGAAAGGTATTAATGTGAGCGTAGGAAAGACATTAATAGACTGAATCTTTGGCTTCGACCAAGCAATATCGTGGCGCCGATTTGGCGTATGCTTGGCTAGGGATCGTGTTCTGTGGAAGCTGTTGAAAGGTCCATCTTTAGTACCTGTGGAGTGCTGGGTAGCGTAGTGTATGTGGAAACTGAACCGAAGTTGACGCAATCATAATATGATAAGATTCAATGGATTCAGTGCCGCTAGAACCATCCGGGACTTGCTCTTCAACTGTGTATTCTGCCGAAGCCTGACGTTTTTACTTTAAACACAGTTTGACGAGACTCGGCTAAGGATAGACTTGGCTCCGTTTAGGTGGAGAGAATAAGCATGGGTCATAAATGTTATGTAGATCTAGACGAATGAAGAATCATTTAGCGTCCACTTTGATGGCATCTCGATGTTAATTTACGCCGCATTCCTACTGCCAGTGAGTGACCATCTGCTTCTAAGTGACTGCCTGTTGAGGGGCTTACGACCGCCGCAAGAATTGGTTCTTGTCTGCGACCTCAAGGCTAACAGGATCAGTCGGAAGAGATGCTTGAATGTAAAGTGTGCCGTTGTTAGAGTCGGCATAACTTTTTTCTCGTTAGACAATGAGAGTTTATTTTCGCGTCTTCTCATGATCATATGTGAGAATGCAAAGCACCGACACTGATAACCTTTAAATAAGACAGATTAAATGTCACGGATGGAAAATGTATATTGTTGATCTGAACCACAACGTCCCGTATATTTTTCAATTCTTTGCACTATTTCCTGACATTTTATGTGATATCCGCTTTCTTTCACTGATAATGTCCAATATCAGCGTGTTAAGTGTATGTTGTGAGATAAGATTAAGGGAATTTATTTACGAAAATCTCCAGAGTTGGCTAGAGTGAGAGCCAGTCAAGTTTCGATTTCTCTGGACATGCACCTTTTTCGAATCACGTCAGGAGACGCGTTGGGTCTGTTCTTACGCCTACACTACAAAGGGCTGCATGTTTTTAAGAGAAAAGACATTTTCCTTGTATTGGCGACAGCCCGGCCTCCGCGCTCCGCTGTGTGTGCCATTCTGACCTTCATTTGCACTTCATTTTTTCTGTCAGTGTTCGCAACAGGTTCTCCGACTGACTACACGAACGTTTTGTGTGTGTGTGTGTGTGTGTGTGTGTGTGTGTGTGCATGTGTGCGTGCGTGCGTGTGTGTGTGTACGTACGTGCACGCGTGTGTGTGCGTCCGTGCGTGTGTAAGCGTGCAAGCATGTATTTGTGTGTGTGTGCGCGCGCGCGCGCGTGTGTACATGTGTTAGTATATTCATCCGACCTTTCGTGCATACACACGCGTGTGTTAGCGCCTGTCAGTCTTCTGCCTGTGTGTCTTCTTGTCTGTGTCTTCTTGCCTGTGTGTCTTTGTATGTCTTCTCTCTCTCTCTCTCTCTCTCTCTCTCTCTCTCTCTCTCTCTCTCTCTCTCTCTCTCTCTCTCTCTCTCTCTCTCTCTCTCTCACTCTCTCTCTCTCTCTCTCTCTCTCTCTCTACATGTATGTGTGTGTGTGCGCGCGTGTGTGTGTGTGCGTGCGTGTGTGTGCATTTGCTTGCATGTGTGTTTGTGTGTGTGTGTGCATGCGCTAGAGTGTCCCCGCGCGAGCCCCTATCTGTCCTTTTGTCATGACCTCTGTATGTCTGTCTGTGACTCTTTATGTCGCACACTTTTACTGATAGGCTCTTAGCATAGAGGAGGTTAAGAGGATGCGAATCGTATCAGAGAATCATCGTTTATTTGCGTCATTGCTACGTGGCATGGCTGCGCCAGCCGACAGAGGGAATCAGGCAGCGCCACTTGGCAGTGTAGGCGCTGTGTGGAGAAAGGCTGGTCCTCCACACCGCCTGTCGGGGGGACTGCCAGGCGACACTGTCACAGAGGAGTCTGTAGCAGCAGCAGCAGCGGCTGCACGTACTGCGGCAGGACAAGGATCAACAGGAGGATGTGTCGCGGTGGCAATGTCTGCCTTGACAGGAGTTTGAGCGACATCATCGTCACTGGTGTATGAATACCAGTTTATCATCAGAAGTTGCACGGCTGCTGCAGCGAAGGTGACTTTTCTGTCTGGATTCAGCTGTCTCGCGGCGAGTGCTAACGTCTATGGATAAAATCTCGTCGGCCCAGGTCGGTTTAATTTAGTGGGAATGCAATTATGTTTACTTCGTGGGCTAACGGCTCGATCTGGCACTAATCCGCTTCATGTAGGCAGAATGTTTGCTTGTCTCTGGAGCGTTCGTTGTACAAATTTTTGGGGTTCACTTTCGGCATAATTATGTGTTTACCCTATTCTTCCTCGTGTTTTTATGAAGGAGAGGCGCCTGTTGTTCTATGTCGTGTTCGCGAATGTGTAGAGGTATAAATATTAAGCTAAAGCATTTTAAACTTTCGAAATCGTGATAGATAGGCCTAAACGCCTGCTGCGACCGCTTTTCCATGAGCTCTCCTGAGGTTCCCCGCTCCACCCCACTCCACCCCAGGGAAACCATTCGCAAGATAATTTTGTTGTTGTTGATGACGACGACGATGACGACGACGACGATGATGACGATGATGATGATGATGGTGATGGTGATGTGACTAGTTTTCTTGCCCCTTATGTACCCCACCACCCACACCCATTTTTTCATGAATTAAAAAAGGAGAAATGGAAAAAAAAGTTAGATGAGAAAAAAGAAATCCCTCCGTTGTGACTGTGGGTGGTGGAAGGACACAGAAGCCTATGGACATGCTACATGAAGAGCACTGCAGTTGTTATTTGTCATTTAATCTTGAATGATATAATCAGGCATATTTCAAGATCCGTGCTGGGTGGAAAGAATTGTTACTTCATTTTAGCAGAGGGGCTTGGGACATTGTGGAAGTCCACTACCTCTCCGTGGCTGCTCTCTCTATGTCTGTCACGTAGGCAACGGCGTCTGCGAGGCGACTTGGCATTTCCCGGTCCCTTCCATCACTGTGGCTACAGCGTCTCAAGTAGTTGATTACTTCCCCTTCATCTCTCGCTTCTCCGTTCGAGCCCCTTGCCTCTACAGGACAGAATTACTTTTTCTGTGTATGCTGACGACGGGGTTGAGACATGATTGGCCCTTTCAGCAGTTATTATAAAAGCTGTTACGAGATTTTTTAGTTGTTGTTGTGACGATTTGTATATTTGTACCTATCATGAAAGCCGCATTTGACTTATTAATGTGAAACTGCGAGGTATCATTAATGGTGGGAGGGGGAGGGGGTTGAGATGGCAAACTCAGTACCTTACGTCCTTGCCACTTTACTTCTTTACTTATCTCTAGGAGCTCTCCAAAGTGTGGTCTTTCTTTAGAGCTGCTACGTCTTACTAAGAGTCAGCGTTTCTCGCCCTGCACCGGTACTTGCAGATCCCCTTACGTCCGTTACTTCTTGATCTGCAAAGAAACAACTCTTTACGTGTTTTGTTTCTTGTCGCAAAGTTGAGAAAACATTGGGTTGCATCCACTTTTTATATCTCTCCTTTTTTTCCTTGCACTTTCAGTCCATCTGCAGCGCATGGCCTCACACGAAAAGTATCTTTGGAAGCTCTGTCTGTCAAAATTGCAGTGCCATCCTTTTTTTTAAATAACGCAAAACAGTTCTGTAAACGAACATATCGTTCTTAAGTGTTTCTGGTAATGAAAACATTTACAACTCTAATTGATTCGAGGCTACTGTTTCGTATTAGTCTTTGCCTGTACTCCATACTTCCATCCATCCGACAATCCGTGTGTGTACGTGTGTGTGTGCGTGTGCGTGCGCACGCCCGTGTGTGTGTTTGTCTAAGCGATTAGTCTGCCTGTTTATCCGAGTGCCTGTCTGTCTGACCGCGCGTTTATGTGGTTCTTTCGTCTTTCTGTCCGTTCATTGGTCGTTCTCTCTCTCTCTCTCTCTCTCTCTCTCTCTCTCTCTCTCTCTCTCTCTCTCTCTCTCTCTCTCTCTCTCTCCCTCCCTCCCTCCCTCCCTCCCTCCCTCCCTCCCTTCCTCCCTCCCTCCCTCCCCTCTTCTCTCACCTCCTCCCTCCCCTCCTCCCTCCCCTCCTCCCCCCTCCCATTCCTTCCTCCCTCCCCTCCTCCCTCCCCTCCCCTCCTTCCTCCCCTCCCCCCTCCCCTCCCTCCCTCCCTCCCTCCCTCCCTCTCTCTCTCTCTCTCTCTCTCTCTATCTCTCTCTCTCTCTCTCTCTCTCTCTCTCGCTCTTCTCTCTCTCTCTCTCTCTCTCTCTCTCTCTCTCTCTCTCTCTCTCTCTCTCTCTCTCTCTCTCTCTCTCTCTCTCTCTCTCTCTCTCTCTCCCTGCACGCTGACACGCTAAAGGGACGGAACTCTGCCTGTCCTACGACCGCGAGCCGCCCAGCACTCTTCATTATTAAGGAGACATACACTGATAGTCTCTTAGGAAAGTTGATATTGAATTTCGTGTTTTCTAGGATGTTGACGTAACGGGAACAATCACATGTAAAAATTTCACTCGTGATGTTAGGATAAGTAACGTGTGCTTGAGTTAATTTCTAATACGAGTGTTGACAAGTAAGTCACACATTTATCAGATATATTTTTTAAACCATCTTCCTGACTTTTGCAGAAAGGGAAGCAATTCATGAAATATTAAAAAGTTGTTTGAATTGTATCGAGGCCTAAGCAAATTCTCAAGTCAACAACCCTCATGAACACATTTAGCAAAGCATTGATTGACTACGATGTTGAAGGCATTGCCGAAATGCACGGCGAACTTGCATCATTTATTAAGAGCACATTTCTGGAAATCGATGCATTTCCTGTGGTGATTATGGTACTCTTGATATTGAAACGGGCGCAACGAACGCCTTGCTTTTGGGACATCATTATTTTCTCTACGTCTCCGGCGGGGTTGCAGCTGTATTAGGAACAGTTTGGAAGCAATCAGAACCATTGGTTTGCAGTACACGTCTCATTGAGGCGTTCGTAACAGAGCACAGCATACTGTCATCTCATCATTGTAAGATTATAATAATTTTGCATACACACAAACAAACAAACAAACAAACAAAACTTTATATTGAAGTGAAATGAGAGCTTTTGTCATCAGAATGAAGATGCTTCTAGACACAGAAAACATTGTGAATGTCACCAGAAAATATCATTTCAATATGGCAATTTTCTCTTGGAGTATCCGGGTCAGATGCTGTGAATACACAATATGTATTTCTTGTAGACCGTCTTCTATAATAAATGCTCCGATCTATCTTGTGCGAGTTGCAGGAGCCAGCAGCTCTTAAGTGTTAGATTCACCAGATTGAAGCCTTCCGTTGTTCACCGATTATTGTTGACAATATTCTCCGAGCAGCCAGTGATTCGCATTGCTGTGCTCGATCACATTTCTGTTTTGCACTCGGTTCCATTCGCCTGCGGATATATGTCTCCATCTGATTCCGTCCACTCTCCCTCGAGAGTGGTGCTGTTTGTATGACGCAGTAATCGGGATCCATTTCCTCTTGCCTGTCCATTGTGACTGAAGTGAGCTTGCTGGGCGGGGGGCAAAGGGAGAATGAACTTGCGTCATTGTTCAGCTCTAGGACTACCTGACAGCACTGTGACGTCTACAGTCATATATCTCCAGCATACTGCTTTTTTGGATGCATTGCGTCTGCCTGAAGATGGGCTTCCGCTCGCGTTCTTCCGCTTTTCTCTGTAAAACCTTGACGTTTCAAAGATGCCATGATCTGTCTATCGCTTTTTTGCCTTTCCGAGAAGTTCTGATAAACGAATTATATCAAAGGGCAAATCTTTATGACTTGGCATGGCTCGCTCTCTATAAACGATACTGGTGCCGGGAGGCGAATCTTCGAGGCGTAGGCCGAGTGTCAGATTGGTTGGGGAATGATTGATCGCGATCGGCTACCGTTTCCGTGAAGTATTTTTTGGCTGACTCAGTGTGGTTTCATCTCTGGAAAGAGTGGCAATTGAAATTGAAAGCAAAAGCTTGCAAAAATGGATCGGAGAGCTCTAGAGAATTGAAAACGACTTTTTTTTTAAAGACTGGAGGTCGATGAAACCTTGGCAAACCGCGAGTATCTGCGCTTCACGTGCCGGACGTGCAGTGTCCTTCATTGCGGGCATTGCAGTGCTGGGCGAACGTGTAAAATCGAGTAAAACCTGACTCCAGTGTGAGAACTGTGAGGAAGCTTTGAAATGTTTATGGCAACCGCGATGCTCTTGGCACGGCCACGGAGAAGTAACAATGTCGGTTGAATGCAGCTCACTGGGGAATATTGAGATATTTTGTGCACTTGTTGGGAAACGGAATCCCTGTTGAGTACACTCAGGCTAGACGTGGGTGATTCTTGAATTATGGAATAGTTCGCATTGTTGAAGGCAAGTGCAGATGACAACGCAACATGGGGCTGTGTGCATTGGGAGACTTAAGTCAGATTTAAGATCTAGGTCGCGTGCTCTGCTCAACGAATCTCTACGTCAGTGTGCATGGGAAATCTCATCTTCACTATGTCAACAAAATAGTGCTCAAATTTAATCCGTGTCCCACTTTGCCTTGACTAAGTCAAAGATTATAGGTAACCTATAATCTTTGACTGTCGAACTTAAATCAAGGGAGCAAACTCTGCACTAACTGCATCAAATTTTAATGGCGGCGAAGCGGCTCTCGACTCGAAACTTTTACTGGGAAATATAGAATATTTAAAGACAGATTACTGGTGCAAATTGACTGACAAGTGTACGTATGCCTGCTCTGTGATAACATTTAAACTTGTAACTGAACTTCCAAGTCAGGCTTCAGAGATCGATACCTAAGTGGGTCAATCAAGGTTTGTTTACATTCAGCACTCTTCACAGTGTGGTTAGATTCCCAGTCACGGTCACCGCAAAGCGGACACGATGGTCAGCAGACTTGTGCACAAACTGATGTCCCGACAAAGTTTGAGAAGGCAGCGAGTGTTCCGCAAGATATATCGTCTATTAGATGCATACCATGATGACAAGTTGAGCATGCAATTTAAATTCATTTGCAAATACATTCTTTGGTAGTACGTGTTGTCGTTTTGGTTTTCGCATCTGACATTTCATGACATTTCTTAATGTCACGATGGGACGTGACATTAACTTATGCAAATCAGACGAGGAATGCCTTCTGGCTTCTGAATAAACTCAGTCAACAGTAATTCCGTTTCATGCACACCATTTGAGCTGAGCGCAGAGGAAGTGCTTCGCTGAGGCTACTTAGGAGTTAAGACAGGACTTAAATCTGGCCTTTCAATGCACACGGCCCCTGGGCTACACGATGACGCCATCATTGTCAGTTAAATGCGTTGTTATTTTCATCTGCCATTCAGAGTTTGTTAAGCCCACGCTGATTCTTTCCCCCTAGTGGCACAATAATTTGAAACAAGCTGCCTTTAGCATGGGAAGAAATCTTTCGAAGTCACTTAACAGAGTTTGTAAACTGATGTGCCTCGTGCGTATTTTCTCCAAGTCGTCTTGAATATCATGCCGAGGATGGATGAAATCTTACAACAAGATGAAATAGTAAAAAATGCTGTCAGGAAAGGTGGGACTCCATCAAAAACTGTCAGAGTAGACCAGAGTATATTGATTTGAGGCCGCAAGTTCGTTGCTGCTTCGCCATCTCTAAGCGAAGTATGTTCAAGGATTCGCCTTCAAAGCACAGATGTTGTGTATAGAGTATAAACTCCACGCAAAAATAACGACAACTGAACTTATTGATTATACCATGGAAAACGAAGCTTACAAGTCGGTGTAAGACTGCCATTTGAGCACATCCATGATTGCCTCACTGCGAATCGAAATGATTACCTCTCTTGCAGTGGATATTGAATTGCCAGGGTTAGGGAAATGGAAGTCGCCACAATCGTCCTACTCGTCCATCACGTGATTCCGGTGGCTTGGACCACTGCCTCTCTGTGCTGTACGTGCATCGACCGACTGCCATCGATCCGCCACTTCCGGTGATGACAGGTTATGCAACGAACTGGAAAACTGCTTTGAAATCAACGCCCGTTTGCGTGCCTGGCGCCTGTGCGGGCAGTGGGCCATGCCACCTTTGGTGCTAGGGATGAGCTTCTCTCTCGTGGCAGACTTGGCTAGCTGACATTCGGGATGGTTCTGCGATGCAACACCACTGAATGTGGAAGACGTCCTTCCTACCTTCTACAAGGGGCGGTGGCGTCATTATGTGGGCTTGGAATCGTATCGAGGAAGTCATTTCCAACTCAGAAGCAGCGTTAGTGGTCTGGTGATGGCGATCTGTGCGAAACTGACAGCGGCTGCATTGGCGCAATGTCACCTGTCTTCGTTTATTGCGTCGTCATGCCTTGTCATTACGAACGGAAACGGCAATCGTTTACTCTACTTCCATCACCCTTGTTTAACCACCACTTTCAGCACAACCTTTTCTTCATTTTTTTGTGTGCGTGTGGAAAATTTTGACATGCACTACTTGTTGATTGTTTAAACTATGATACCTGAAGTTTCGTGGAAATTGAAATCAATGTGAGTGGAAAAGATTCGTTCGTTTCTCATGTACCTGTTTATGGTCAAATGCAATTAAAGTGGTTCTCAACATTTGATGTTCTAAAAAGCAAGTTTAACCACACGCCTGTTATTCGTCGTTAACAACAGAACGGTGACAGTTAAGCAGAAACGGGCGATAATTAATTTATATAGTTCGTTTTCGAGAAAACGTCGTTTCATGTCACTTTCATCGTCTACCGTCATAACTGTTGAAAATACTATAATTATTTCATTCGATAAATAGTGCTTTTGATCTTTGACGTTTCAAAAGAGTTGGTCTGCAAAGCTATTTGGAGTTTAACCTCCGAAATTCCCACGTGTTATATACATATTCATTTGCGCACTCATAGTATACTTTTGGCGGACGTCATATGATATATATCCATAGAACTAAACGATTGAATAAATATTCAGTGTGCAGATTATCTTTTTGAATTTAAATAAAACGTCTTGAATGGGTATTACGTTTCCAGTTCATAATTTCCTCTCGACTCTATTGCTGAAATCAATAAACGGAAATGATAATAAAGCTGTTTGTTTTTGTATCCATTTCATTGACGAATATTGTAATGCCGGTAGAAACGCCTTTTCGTTCAATGATTGGACGCATAGAAGCTCCTGTGCTCCTTCATGGTGTTTATGGGTTGTTTCTGGACGAAAATATTCATTTTAAACATCGAATTAAAAAATGATTTACAAACTTTTTTCTATGCGTATCCTGAACATCATTTAGAAATCCGAACCTGGCTGAATGCGTTCATGTTGACACACTCAGTCAAGATAATTTCATCAGATGCCATTACAAGATGAGCACGCAAAACGGCTGCTTTCAGAGTGGCTTTCGTCGGGAAAGTTGAAATGATGGCATGTTCAACCTCTGGATGCCCCCTTCTGTGCCTCATGGGTCGAGCTCGAATGAACGGACGAAAATATCATACAGGACAAAGGCAACCTTTAGACGACAAGAACGGCCTTAAAGGAGGTCACTGCGAACGGACTTCGTCGCGACGATAGTTTCGCTCTCACCCGTCCCCCTCATTTCCACCCTCCATCCCCAACCTCCCACCCCCTCCAACCTCCCCCACACCCCCAACCCTCCAACCCCCCAACCTCCCCCACCCCCAACCTCCCTCCCCCAACATCCCACCCCCCAACCTCCCACCCCCCAAA
>JAWQFJ010028218.1:277500-287500 GCA_034096865.1 Theodoxus fluviatilis | reverse complement strand
GAGGCCAGGACTTACGGGGGACCGACAGATGTGGGAGAAAGCTACATTCTCGCACTTATTTTAAGGAAAAGACAATTGCGACAAGCTAGGATGAGTTTCTTGGATGTGCTCGTGCGTGCTGCTGTGTGTTAGCGTGTGTGCGTGCGTGTATGTGTGTGTGTGTTGACGCTAGTGCGTGCTTACGTGAGTATGTGCATTCGCATGCATGCATGCATATGTTAGGGAGGAGGTAAAGGAGGGGGGAGGTAAGGGAAGGAGAAGGGGGTGGGGTTAGTTCAGCATACGCATACACTTACTAAAATACTTTAAACAACTAAATGTTGTTTCACCCTTAAGACAACAACATGTTGTTTCAACATGTTTCTAAATGGATTTATTTGATAAACTTTTTGCAGTAGAAAAATTCGTAGTTTATGCTTTTCTGTTCACTGTGTCGTAGAAATGTCTTGTCGGCGAGGCGACTGTGACTGCATGGCAATAGCTCGTTGTTGCGTTTTCAGTACTTGGCAAGGGTTGCAGGATGTGATGGCTTTAAGGAGCTAGTCGCTTAGCGCGGGCGAGATTCAGACGCAAGGATGAGGTTTACGCCACCGCGGACTGACAGTCGCATCATCTGGCAATGAAGTTGAACACTTCAAGTGAGGTCGTGGAGTGCACTGGTGGTGCTGTGCTGGAGAACCCAGGGCGTGGGGTTTACACTGATCATGTAAGGCTCAACCTCGGTGTCACTGCTTTGCAAGCGTATTCCAAGCGAAGAGATCTATCTCTGTTTCAGAGTGCTTTGTCATGGTCATACACTGTAGGGGTGGGCAGGGTTGCAAAATCTCCTGGTCTTAATCGCACTCCAGAGAATGTTTTGAAAGATAAGACAGCTGTGGAAATAAATTTTCATCGTCACAATTCAACTTGTGTTGGAAAAAGTCACAGTGAGTTTGTATATTGTCGGAGATAACCGATCTGTATTTCCTCCCCGTATTATTAAGTGGCAGACATCTTTGCAGAAAAATGTTTCAAAAGCACGACCATACAGCGCACGCGTAGTTTGGTAATGACTTCAGAACGTAGAGGCCAGCAGGCGGAGGGCAGACCGCGTGCAGGAAGATAGCGACCTTCCATTACGGCGGGGCAGACAGGAAATGACCCCAAGGGTTCGCTTGCCATCCAGGAGACTTGGGAAAGAACGGCGGGAGGTTAATACGGGAAGGAAATGAGCGAAGGCACTCTTAATAATAATAATAATAATTTATTATATTTATAATGCGCCTTATCCAGTGGTTCTAAGCGCACTGGTCTTGTTTGGAGAGCGAGAGAGCGAAAGAGAGAGAGAGAGAGAGAGAGAGAGAGAGAGAGAGAGAGAGAGAGAGAGAGAGGGGGGGGGGGGGGGGAGGAGAGAGAGGGACGGAGGGTGGGTGGTTGAGTGATGGGGAGAGGAAGGAAGAGGGAAGGAAAAGAGCCGACGTGTACACGGTATTATTGGACGTTTGATGGTAATGTGGTTGAGACTTGGGTGAACGTCATTTACGATTATGACAGAACATGTCCTTGACATTTAATGTTGATAATGTTGATGATGTCGATGAGGAGGAAAAGATGGAGGATCTGTTGTAATGCAAGCGTTTGTTGTGATACTTAAAAATGAATGTGCTGGTTTAACGGCCTCTCCCTAAACTGTATGTCGGCTTACTACATGACGTGGAAAAAAGAAGTGTAATGAGCAAAACAACTTGAACTTGCTTAAAGAGACGTCACATCGTTGGGGGACGTGACCATATCAAGAGTATTAAGAGGGGAAAGATTGAGACACTACCTGGTGTGCACATGCGCTTGTGGATTTGTGGCGTGAGCTTTTGCGTGCGAAAGTGTGTGTGTGTGTGTGTGTGTGTGTGTGTGTGTGTGTGTGTGTGTGTGTGTGTGTGTGTCTGTGTGTGTGTTGCTGTGTGTATGTGTGCGGTTGTGTGTTTGTGTGTGTGTGTGTGTGTGTGTGTGTGTGTGTGTGTGTGTGTGAGAGAGAGAGTGCATGCCTTGAGCAAGCGGCCTGTCTGCGGTAAGGCAGGAAGACAGAGGGGGCGGCGGGCAGTCGCAGTCAATACATGGACCGCAGTCCTATTGTCCAGCCCAGTTGAGCGCCAGTTTTCCACCTCGCCCATTGTGTTAAATGCCCGGGCAATCAGTCGCCATGGGGACCGCAGGGCTGCGCTTTGCCGCCTCCGCCACTTCTCCCGTCTCGGCCGCTGTAGCCAAGGGCGTCCTTTCTCCTACCAACTGTGACTGCAACCCACCACCCCTCCCTCCCTCCCTCCCTCTCCCTCTCTCTCCCTCTCTCTCTTCCTCTCCCTCTCTCTTCCTCCCTCCCTCCCTCCCTCCCTCTCCTCTCCCTCTCCCTCCCTCTCTCTCTCTCTCTCTCCCTCTCTCTCTTCCTCTCTCTCTCCATCCCTCTCTCTCTCTCTGCTCTCTCTCTCGATCCTTCTCTCGAGTCTCTCTGCTGCTGATACCGCCTCTCTCTCTCTCTTACTCTCCCTATCTCCCTATCTCCCTCTTCTCTCTCCCTTTTTTCTCTTTCCCTCTCTACGTCAGCTTTGTCGTGGTAGCTGCTCTTTTTCTGCATCGGCTAAGCGGCCGGCTATCGGGGACTGACGGCTTTGCCATCGGAAATTTAGTCCAATTATGCGAGGTAGGTTTATTTTTCCTGATAGACGCCAACGCCAAATTATTCATTTCTGGTAATCGAGCCTTCTTGAGTAGAGTTTAAGGGCCGGTCACACTGCGAAAACGCATGAATTACGCACGAATTACGCATAGATTTTGGTTTATGCGCGGAGCGTGCGTTGTATGCGTAATGCGAACGTCATGCGAACGTAATGCGAACGTGGGCTGTCAGTGATTGTAAGTGGATGTGCGTGGAAGGCGGTTTGTGCGTGATTTTGAGTTTTGAACGGTTCAAAAATTTTCCGACGCATAACTGTGCGTGGGTGTGCGTAATTCATGCGTATTTTATGCGTCAAGTATGCGTGACTATGCGCGAAACACGCGTCGGCCGTCAGTGCTTATGCGTGGGAACTAGTTCGAAACCGCGCACGTCCACTGACGCCCCACGTTCGTCTCACGCATGAACCGCGCACGGATCACGTTTATTCCACTGACATCCACCGACAATCACTTACAAAACTGACGAATAACTGACATATCACTGACACACAACGCATAACCACGCACATCCACTGACGGGGGACGCATTTTCCACGCAGTGACACGCACACCCGACGCATGAATAACTGACATGGACGCACGACTAACTGACGCAAAACTGATGAATCACTGATCTTCCACTGACGATCCACTGACATCTCACGTATGATTTTTGACTCACATGCGAAGCAAAAGTGAGTCTATGTACTGAGCCGTGTCGTCCGTCCGTCCGGGCGTCCGTCCGGGCGTCCGTCCGTAAAAAACTTAAACGTTGGATTTTTCTCGGAGACTATTAAGTCTATCAACACCAAATGTGGCATGATGGTGTATGATGACAAGGCCTCAAAAAACATACATAGTGACTTGACCTTGCTTCAAGGTCAAGGTCACAGGAGCCATAAATGTGGTCTCAAAAACAGTCATTTTTCACATTTTCCCAATTTTCTCCCACGTTATTGAGAATGGCGACCTTAGCTACAAGTGGTATATAGGTCAAAGCAAGCCCTATCTTTTGATACCAGTTTGGTTGACCTTGCTTCAAGGTCAAGGTCACAGGAGCTCTTCAAAGTTGGATTGTATACATATTTTGAAGTGACCTTGACCCTGAACTATGGAAGATAACTGTTTCAAACTTAATAATTATGTGGGGCACATGTTATACTTTCATCATGAGACACATTTGGTCACATATCATCAAGGTCAAGGTCACTTTGACCCTTATGAAATGTGACCAAAATGGGGTAGTGAACCACTAAAAGTGACTATATCTCATGGTAGAAAGTGCCAATAAGCACCATTGTGCTTCCTATGTCTTGAATTAACAGCTTTGTGTTGCATGACCTTGGATGACCTTGACCTTGGGTCAAGGTCACATGTATTTTGGTAGGAAAAATGTGTAAAGCATTTCTTTGTGTATGATGTCATTGGTAGGTTTAGTTGTTTGACCTTGACCTTGAAGGTCACCTGAAGGTCAAGGTCATTTAAAGGTCAAGGTCAAGCATGTGAGTCGTATGGGCTTTGCCCTTCTTGTTGGCATATAAAAGCAGGCATTTCGGGCACTTTGGCCATTCCAGACCTTGCTGCCAAGGGGTCCATATCAGCATGAACCCTCAAAGAAGAGATATTATGGTGTTCCTGCTGCAGAACCACAATGCCCAGATGGTGCAACTTCATCAGATGTTGGCCAGGAGAAGAAGACGTAGGAGAAGACAACAGATCCGGGCTTTCTGGACCAGAAACTGGATCACTAGAAGACCAGAGCAGGGCTTGTATGACCATCTGATGGTGGAGCTCAGAAATGAAGACCCAAGATCCTTTCAGAACTTCATGAGAATGCCTCCAGACATGTTTGATGAGCTTTTGCGGAGACTGACCCCCAGGATCACCAAGAGGACTACAAACTTCAGATCTCCCCTAGACCCTGGTCTGAAGATTGCCATTACCCTTCGTCACCTGGCATCTGGATGCCAGGCTGCTGCAGCTGGTACTGCTGGACGGGCTGCTGCTGGAACTGGTGGACGGGCTGCTGGTACTGCTGGACGGGCTGGTACTGCTGGACGGGCTGTTGCTGCTGGTACTGCTGGTAGATCTCATGCTGGTGGATCACAGAAGGTGCAGACGTCGCATGTGGAGCTCGTGGAGGCTTTTGGGCATCTTTTTGGGCGTCAATGAGGGTGAAGATCTTCGTTTTCATCTTCTTGTACTCATCCACCGGGGCTGCACGGAGACTGTCTGCCACATACTTTATGAAGGCCTCTCGTTCTGAATCAGCCGGCTTCTGTTCAATGAGCTGCGACAAGAGCTGATTATTTGCCTTCATGCTCTCCCGGAGCTCCTTCATCCACTCTTCGTCTTGATCCACTTCTTTCTTCCTCTTCTTGGAAGTTTTCCTGGAAGTCTGGGCTGACTTGGCTGATTCTCTCTCAATGGTCTCCAGACCATCTTCTTCAAGTTCTGAGGCAGGCTGGTCACTGTCTGCCTCACTGTCACTCATCCTTGAAGTGGTAGCCTGGCTTGAAGTCAGGGTCAACTTTTTTATGGGTTCAGACTTGGTGGATGGCAGCTGGATCTGGTAGAATTGCAGACTGTCCACTATGAACTTCTCCCGGTCAGTGTACTTCTTTGCTGCCTGGCCAGACTTTTTCTTGGTGAGTCTGACGTACCAATCTTTAATAGACTTCCACCAGCCCAAGAGGTGATCCAATGACAGCCCCATCTCATCAGCCTTGGCAGCCCAGATCTGCTTCCTGGTCTTATACAGACGATGCCCACGCCTCCATACCTCATCGTGCTCGGCCATCCACTCCAGTAGGCCTTCTTCCACCTTAGCGTCAATGGAAAAGTCACGTTTGGCGATGGCTTTTTTCTTTGATTTGCCTTTGCTCTTGCCCCCAGGGCGTGGATCTTCTTCAGATATCTCATCAGCAGGAGGGGCAGGCTCATCTAAATCTACAGCATCCTCTTTGATTGACAGATCAATAGGTGGAGGCGACCTCCTAGCAGCCGCTTCAGCAGCAGGTGTTTTAGCAGCAGCGGCCTCTGGTTGGACTTCAGCCTTCTTCTTCGAGGGTTGGTGACCTTTCTTGGGAGGCATCTTTTTGAAATTACTTTTCACAGCATCAACTAACAGTGCTCTGGATTGGCAAAATGAGGAAATCCCGTTGGGGACCGCTTTTTATATGCGCGGTTCGAATGCGATAGTCACGCCGAGGGTGCGTGTTCCGTGCGCGATCTGTCAGTCATTCATGTGTCGGGCATTCGCGGAACGAAAGTGCTCGTGCGTGGAACGTTCGCGAAGCGTGCGTCTCTGTCAGTGATTCATGCGTCGAGCGTGCGTGGGATGTTCGTGGAATACTGCACCGTATTTGCTCGTATGCGTAGACGTGCGCGATATGTCAGTGATTCGTCAGTGATTAATGCGCGGTTCACGCGCGATTCATGCGTGATTCGTCAGTGATTTCTTCCCCCGACACCACGAAAAATTGGTCAATATATCGGCGCACAAGCACGCACAAACCCAATTTGTGCGCGATGTGTCAGTGATGCGTGCGTGGTCGGCAATGTGACCGGGCTTTTAGCTGATGCAGTCCAGAGGAACACGGCTGTCATGATTAGTGGCAAATGTAAAGTGAGCTAACATTCAGTTGCAAGAAAAGACCGAATAGTTCACTGGCGTATTCTATACTTCAGCAATGAAGGAAAGCGTAACATGGATACGTGAAATCAAGAGCTGCCGTAACGATGATACTCTGTCTTGATTTTGATTTACCATTAATGAGAGCTATATACAGAATCATGCCCTCAGAATAGAAAATGCACGGAAAAATATTTGTCTCGCTTTCTTCAAGCGACCCTCCCAATGACATGAGACTGTTGCGTCATTGTTGACAGGAATCACTTCTTCTCATTAGAACACACGTGACAGTCTATCTCCTGACGTCATCAGTCGTAGTCTGTGTACTCAAAGATAACTCAGGGCAGTGAGCCGTCCTCCCCCTCATCAGGCTTTTTCTCGTGTCCCTGCTGCCGTCCTCTGCTGTATTCCCTTTACCTGAGGACACGGCTCTTGCATTCAGCCCTCGGGGTGGTGATTTATGGGCATGCTTTTGGCCTTATCGCAATATGTCTCTCTAAATACAGGGGACTAGAGGTTCCCCCCGTGGGAATCAATTGATATTTTCACACTTTGTTTACCGCCACTGTTTACCTCGGCAATCAGAGCATGGTTGACAAGTTCCTCATTACATCAATGGCCCAATCGCCACCTACTGTCTGGGTGGCAGCTGACCCAAGCTCAATACAGAGATAGTCGTTCTCCTCGGCTACCGTATGTTGCAGCCTGAAATGAAAACACCGGTTTACTGCGATGTTCTCGTATTTATAAATCAAGACTTGTAAGAGTCTGAGAGTGAGCGTTGTCGTGTAGTCAACAATGAATAAATAGACAAACCGCAAACGTCAGCGCAGCCGTGACATGGGTATCTCAGAGGTCGCGCCTTGCGGTTGCTGCAACTGCTTTTTATGAAAGATATTTGGCCCAGTGAGCGAGTCTCTTTGACTGCCTCATAGCCGACACCTTCTCTTTGTGGCCATGGCGATATCCTGTAGTCAGAGTGCTCACATCTGTCGAAGCAAGGCCGAGCACTCGGGACATGTCTAATGGGCTTGGAAGAGATAGGGCGTCAGCAGGAAGTAAGCCTGGGCAAAGTCATTCTGGTGCACTTGGGCAGCCTTGACCCCTGGCTCTGATAAAACTGCTTATTGCTTCATTGGCCCTTTCTCAGTAAGGAGATGCAGCTAGTGGGATATATATATTTTGAGCATTTCATTTAGGATGGTTAATCGAAGCATTTTCCAAATATATAAATCAGTTTGTAATAATTAGCCAGAAACAAGCCCTGCTGGATGTAGATACCTTTGATTTCAATTCTGTCTTCTGATGAAGTGTCTCCAAGGCCATTTTTCTCTCGATAGAATCTCGATATAATTAGATACAATTCGAACCGTTATTGACCGAGATTTTCTCTTTATTTCCCCCTCTCACTGACTGTGGAGACTCGGCCGCATGGTTCTAGTAGCCGTCATTCTGCCCAGTCTCTAGTAATGGGGTTCTATTTGCAATTGATTTTTGTGGGAAGTAACACGCCTGCCTTTGTTGAGAGAGTGATTAGATAACCGCTTTGAGCAAACGTTGCGCCGAGTCCACCCCTTTGATTGAAACGGCCATACGCCTCATTGTCTGCGGTGGACTTCGCAGACAGGGATATATATCATGGGAGCCTCTCAATACCTCTAGCATCTAGCGCCAGACTTTATCCTTCTCCAGTAGAAACAAACCAGTCCTTTTCTCTAAATTTCTCCTGGCATCCATATTCATGACACCCGTGGTCTTCCCGCTTTCCATTACGGCTTGGTGTGCTTTCTCAGTGTTCCAATACTTGGATGGCGGGCACCGAGAAAGAAGTCAATATTTCTGGCTGCATGGCGGGTGGTTTAGACAGCAGTGAAGCTTTGTGGGCAGCCCGGTAGAGCGGGGTTGCCCTTTTACTCACAACAGCCGACCCCGTGGCTGATTTCCTGAAGTCAGCACTCTCAAAGGCGCCGGTTTTTCTTTCTCACCAGATCTCGTCGCTCCATAAAACCTCTCTCCATCTTACTCTATTCTGCATTGTCTTCTCTGTCTCACCTCCTCTGACGTCTCTACTATTCCCTCCTGCCTGTGCGACATAGGCTGGTAGCTGCAATGGGCGGCAGTACCTCGGAGACTACGCTGTAGCCTCCTGTCTGGCTGCCTTTTGGGTGCTATCGTCTTCGACGTCTTCAAAGCCGCGTCTATTGAGATGCTGTCAACCCTTTTTCGTGCATTCTAATGACTTGCTTGGTTGACGGGTCTGCAAAACCCACTTCGTCGTCCGCGAATGTTTACCACGTCTGAGCAGTGGGAACGAGATTGCTGCTCGTCACTTTTCTCCTTATCTTCAGATCAAGTCCTTCCAGTAATCAAAACTGGCTTGCTGCCCAGTCAGCATTTCCAGTGTCTGCTGGATATCTGATGTTACTGCCTTGCGTTAGAGTTTTTTAAACTCACGGCATGCTAGCTGTTATTGACTATTTGACTGACTAAGGTTCTGCGTGCCTACCAGTCACAGTGTTGGCCCGTGGGTATAATTGGAGTGCCGTCAGCCGCTAACTGCAGCATGATGGTCTCTTGGGGAGTTGTATTGTCGGTCAGACCCATTGTTGTTCATCTTCGCTTAGCATGAAACTCCCAGTCTGCCTGCCTGCTGCCTTTGACCTGTCACGGGCGTAGAGGGACAACGTGTTATCACCTTTAATGACAAGTGGCGCAAGAGAAATTCATTACGGGGTGCCCTTGCAGACCACTGCGGTTGGGCGACAGGTTTTGTCCGGAAAATAAGGCGCCCTTACTGGCAGAGATATGTTTGCCAGTAAGAACTATGTATTGGCATGAAAGTATGTAAAGATATGTTTTAATGCTGCTGAAGGCTTGTAGTTGTTGTTGCTGCTGCTGCTGAAACCAGTACTCGTCTGGTCGCTATAACTCACGCATTGCGTCTCCATCTATGACCTGTGCGTGAGCGACTGAATCTGCAGCAGCCTACCACAGACCGTTACTAAAGCTGCGTGGTGCTCAAGGAACTCCAGGACTGAGTAGCACCGGGGCCGAGTCAAGTGTGTTTGTGGAGCTCTCGGAGCCGCGCCCCTGTGTTGGCACTTCCACCACGCAAGTCGCAGTTGCCGCGGCATTCCTGTCGGGGCTGCGCTGCCGAGGTCAGGTGTCACACAGCGACAGAGCCACTGACAAACTGCCTGTTTGCCCAGACACTGGAGTGGACCACTAATATTTTGCCGTTTAATGCTCTGGGGAAATTCTGCTTGCCACGTCTGGGTTGTCTTTTTTTTGCGGCAGGCTATGCAGAGGGAGATGACGATCAGACTGTATTGAAAAGGGATTGCTGTCGTCTCCTGTGGGCTCATGGTGTACAGAAGAACGTGTGAATATTTACACGGGACTGACTTGTGCAGGAATGGTATTGGTACTCAGACGCATGGGAAGATTCGTCTTCTCCCCCTGATAACATCGCCTCTTTTTTGTGGAATCGGTTTCCCGCAGCTAGTCTCTTCTTCGAAACTGACCAGGAGGACTGTATTGAGCGCTTGAAACCTCTGTAGGAAAGAAATATCAATAATCAGGACGAATACCACCAAAACTGTTGTCTGTTGTCATACTCAGTTTCGAAGACACAAAGACATTATGCCAGTACCTTGATTACAACGCCCAGAGTTTGCGGTT
>JAWQFJ010028218.1:210000-275000 GCA_034096865.1 Theodoxus fluviatilis | reverse complement strand
AGGCGCAGTGTCCCATATGCCCGGTGGCCACGGTTGGTTGGCGGGCTGCAGGCACGCCTGATGGACTCTGGTTGTTCTGCTACACGGACTTCCCGTGAATGAGCCTTGCCACTCTGGAACTCCAGGCATTGATCTGCTCTCACGGGCGCCGAGATTGATCCAAAGAGATACGCGTGCCGGCTTGCTAACTGCAAGACTCCCCTCTCCCTCTCCCTCTTTCTCTGTCCTGGCCTGAGGATGACAGAAGCCCGAAGGCTCTAGCCTGGGAGCGCGGCGACCAACCTCCACAAGTGGCGGTCGGCCTGGCCATGCCGGTCCAGTGTGTTCGCTAATAGCCCCGACGCGCTCCACCGTGGGCCAGAGCGTTGTCCATCGAGCGAGGGCCGGGAGTGCAGGCTACAGGCAAGTCTTGCAGGGGCATGGGCACCACGCCGCTTCTTCGGAGACGCTAGGTGTGGCGCCACGCCTGGGACAAAAGTCGTAGGCACAGGCAGCCAAGACTTTCTCGTCGACTTTCGCTCACACGGATCCTTGACGTCGCTGCGCTGTGTTCTCAGTGTGTCTGGAGGAATGGACTACGTTCGAGCGACAAAGATATTTCTTGAGAGATGACGAAAGTGTACCTCGATTGGCTTGACGGCTGCTGACTCGGAGATCGAATCGGATGCGGCACGTGTGTACATGCAAGCTGCATTCAGGTGATCACAGCTCAGGCATGCGCCCGTTGTACTCCTTTTACTAGCAGTCAACCCTAAAGACTAACCTTTTTCCTTGAGGCCAAAACCAAATTATTCGGCAACCGTTTTGAAAGAATAAGGAGAGCCTATTTCACGGCGGGTCGGACTTCGGCGGCACTGATATGAGTGTGTCACGGGTCATTACTGCTTTTTGTGTGGCCCACCGCATCCCTTGTTACGGCCGCTTCTTCCATCATCCATCAAGAGAAAGAGCTAGCCTCGATCGAAGAAGAGAGGGTCGCTGGAACTGACTTGGCTCTGATGGGAATCTGAGGCCTTCTTAAAGGCTGTGTATAAGCGACAATGACCTGTGTTGTGACATACACGGAAGCAACGGAAAGGCTTCTAAGCTATCTGGATAGTAAATACCCAAATCGCTCTCGCTTCCTTAACAAGAGTCTTGGAATTTGTGTCTCTGCCGTGAAGATTGCAGGCTTTCTGGAAAATAAAGCTTCCACCGAGAGTGTTTACAAGGGAAATCTAATTGAAGTATACGTCTCGCCCATGGATTGTGTTACTGTGTCGTCTCCACGTCCTTCCTAGGCACACAACCACTGTCTAAAAATGAAGTCTCTGCTGCACTGGAGGATTAAATGCTGACTCTTCATGAAGCTGGGGTCGATGTATTTCTGTGTTCTTCGTCAGAAAAAAAACACGTTTGGAGATACCACACATCACTACAAAAGAGGATACAGGAAGGAGCTATTTCATTTGCTGAAGTGTCTTTGTGGTTGTGTCCGGAATTGTAGCCTTCCTGCCTACCCATGGTGAGTTCGAGCTCTCGTGCATGCTTAGCAATGCCAAGGCAGTGGTGACAGCCACATCTCGAGTACGGAGCACCCTGTCGGAGGGTGCACTGTAAGATTGCGGTCTGCAGTTCTCTCAACCTGGATTCGTGGTTCTTGGATAGCGAGGCAACTGTGGTGTCCCCTACAGGATGATGCGATTCTTCCAGGTTGGTATCGTGGGTGATTTTATTTCCGCTGCAAGCTCTTTGATTCCCAGTGCATTTGTTGCACCAGAGATACTATAGTGTCTCTGGTTGCACAGCCTGCTGTGAAGTGGGTTGGGGGTCGTCGATTGCAGTAATGAAATATTTCGGTTCACGGGCAGTATGGGGTGTGGCCTCACTGACTGAAGCAATGGTAGAACGGTCTATACACGTTTTGCGTTGACTTTGCAGATGGTGAATGGGGGGTGGGTGGGGGTGTGTGAAAGGAGGAGAGAGAGAGAGAGAGGAGAAAAAGAGAGGGAGGGGGGGGGGGGGGCGCACAGACACATACACAGGGGCTGAAAAAGGGGGAAAGGGGAAGGCGTGGGATTGGCTTGAGAGGAACAAGTATGTTGGGCCGCTGTGCTGGGAAGACAAAGCAGATTTTTGTGATAGGTAAAAATGAATATGGCCGCAACCGTTTCACTGCTGGTCTCAAATGAACGCAATGCAAACTTTGCCTCTGCAGCAGCAGAATGCGAGCTCCGTGATGAAGTCAATTGCTCTCCGCTTTTTGCTGGACAGTTTGGCCTCGAAACCGACAGCCCTGGCATTGCGTGATGCGCGTGGTGCAACATATGGAGTGTGGGGGTGGAAGCCATGAGGCTAACGCCACACCCGTGTTTCGTGATAGCGCTGCATCACCTCCCTGCGCTTGCGTTGCCTTGGTGAAAGTGTTGTGCGTGCTCAGAGTGAATGGAAGGAGCCCATTTCGTTCGGAAACGGAGAAACGGAGGGAAATTGCTGCAGTTTATATTTTTTGTATAGTGCCGATGGCAGAAAGGTTGCATGGTGTTTTCCCAACGCATCCATGAAGGCCATTGTGGATGTCTGGCAGTAATCGATGTGGCCCAGGTCCAAGCATGCTGTAGTCCCCTTTTCACGCCGCGGTGCGCCATGTGCCCATTGTTTGTTTCACGGGTAGGTTGAAGATGAATTGACGCCATGTCGGAAAAGCGTAGGCTGCGATTCGCAAATGAATTATCTCTGAAAGTGTGCATCCTTTTTCTTTATAGAGAAAAGTCTTATTTAACGTAGACACACACACAAGTTGGCGCCCGCGCGCGCACACCTACCTTCACACACGAACATTGACTGCTCTTGTAAGATTTTGTTTAGCATCTCATACTTTGCTATGCAGTTCGTGTCGAAAAATATTGGTTTGCACATTGTCTCCTTTAACCTGGCTTTTTTCATGCTTTTTTTCTAAGGCCGATTCAACCTATCGCGTTGCTGCTGCTGCTGCTGCTGCTACTACTACTACTACTACTACTACTACTACTACTACTACTACTACTACTACTTTACTGCTACTACTACTACTACTTTACTACTACTACTACTACTACTACTACTACTACTACTACTACTACTACTACTACTACTACTACTACTACTACTACTACTACTACTACTACTACTACTACTACTACTACTACTACTACTACTACTACACTGTTACTTCTACTACTACTACTACTACTACTACACTGCTGCTGCTGCTGCTACTACTACTACTACTACTACTACTAACCTCCTTCTCTCTCTCTCTCTCTCTCTCTCTCTCTCTCTCTCTCTCTCTCTCTCTCTCTCGCTCCGCATGCGTGTGTGCATGTGTATGAGTTGTGTGAGTGTGCAATATGCACACACGCGCGCGCGCGCACGCACACACACACACACACACACACACACACGCACGCACGCACGCACCTGATCACCCACGCTCCATGCTCCATGTATTTCGTTCATTCTACGTAGAGCATCACTGTTTAATCTTGGTGCCTGCAGGTGGTGCAGTCTGCTGACGCTGAAAGAGCCAGGCAGCTGCAGGAGTTGGAGGAGGCCAACACCGAGCTCCAGGGGGAAATCGTCAAACTCAACGAGCTCCGCAGGCAGACTGACTACCTGGTGAGTAGGAATCACGAATGCACTCATCTTTCTCGTCTGGTCATGCATACGCACCTTGCTTGTACACGTGTACCTCGTGAATTGTATGTAAACGAACCTCTTGGTTGTTGTGCACATGATTGAGTAATGAACATGTGTACCCAGCTCCATCCGGACTGCTGTGTAGCCTACTGTATCGAGTCCGAAGAACATCAGCAGGGTGTTGATGGTGATGACGATGGTGGTGGTGATGGTGATGACGACGACGACGACGATGATGATGATATGATGATGATGATGATGATGATGATGATGATGATGATGATGATGATGATGATGATGATGATGATGATGATGATGATGATGATGATGATGATGATGATGGAGTTGTACTGCCTATCGGTCTCTGTAGAGCATGTACGACCATCGATTATGAAAATCACTAGAGCGGTTAGAGTAAATGCAAGTCAAGTCATGATTTCCCCAGTTATTCACCTCTGAGGAATCGCGTAGGGAGGCACGGCGGGTCTATGCATGCCCCCATCCCACAGGGGGAGAAGAGCTTCAGCAAACGCAAAAGTATGCAGTAAGAAAAAAAAGCAAAAAGACGATAATCTGTGGACCACTATTGCATGAGATGGCAAAAGGTCACGTTTACAAAATTGTACATCACACACACACACACACACACACACACACACACACACACACACGCCACACACCCACACACACAACCACGAGAGAGAGAGAGAGAGAGAGAGAGAGAGAGAGAGAGAGAGAGAGAGAGAGAGAGAGAGAGAGAGAGAACGAACGAACGAATGATTTATTGCGTAGGCCGCCGGCCTGTTGCAATTTACATGCATTAAATCGGCACATAATAAACAATGGGGTGGGGGGTAGGGGGTTCAAGACTGGTGACCAGTCTTGTCCGAGACGCGAAAGCGATTTCAGTCACGATATACACGAGGGACTTGCATGGGCCCTCCAGGAGGAGCAAGCCTGTCTTCCAATTGAGCACGGGGCAGAGGGAACTGAGCATCAGCGTTGACTGCATCACAGCCGTCGTGCATCCCCGTGCCTATCTCTGATGTGATCTCGGTGATGCCTTCAGTGCAGGACTGCGCGCTGGCTTGGATTTGTCTCAATGACCGAATTAACTCCCTCACCGAAGGTGGAAGGTCTTCATCGGGGGAAGTGTCGGCGCGGGCGTGGGCTGGTGACGGCTGATCATCTGTGACAGCACAGTCAATTTTCTCAGCTGTTTCTGGGCGACAGTCTCGAACTTCATCCTGGTTATTTGAGAGAGAGAGAGAGAGAGAGAGAGAGAGAGAGAGAGAGAGAGAGAGAGACCGTTTTCCGGGCTGTCGATCTGAGTGTGTGTGTGTGTGTGTGTGTGTGTGTGTGTGTGTGTGTGTGTGTGTGTGTGTGTGTGTGTGGTTTTGTGGTGTGTGTGTGTGTGTGTGTGTGTGTGTGTGTGTGTGTGTGCGTGTGTGTGTTGTTGTTGTTTTTTTGAGGGGGGGGGGGGGGGGGGTCGGGAGGGTGAGGGGTGGGTGGGTGTTGGACTGTAGTCAGCAGAATTATATGGATCTGTCGGCGTATGGCAGCTGTCAGACTGTCATGTTTAATGCAAGCCTTTCTGCCCTGGAATCTGCAGGCTTCCGCAGACCTGGATTATCTGTTGTGCCCATAGTGCTAGGCGTCTGGCCTTCCTCTCGTCTCCTGCCCTGTAGTGTCTGCTGGATGTTTGCCTCCTCAGCAGTTGACTCGCCTACGGGAACGAACACATTTCGTTAGTTTTCCTGATACAAGATGTGAAAACAAATGCTGAACGAAAACATGTCTTTGGATCAAAGGGTGTTTGGGGCTTCACGATAAGAAAGGCTCGAAGGTGGTTTCCCCGAGTTATCTTTCTCAATAATTGGATGTGGGGAGTGTGTTTGCTTCTAAGCAATCAGTCTGTTGAAGTAATTAGCTGCTTCCTAATCAATAAGTTCAAGCGGATTGGGCACATAAGCTCTGTGGCAAAGGTAATATCTTTCCGCACGCTATCATTGTGATGTTCCCTCGAAAGTGGAATATATGGGATATTATCTTTCCCCAGCTTATCTTATTTGATTTTGTACTTATCCTCAATTGATCTTGGGGGTGTAATTATGGAGACTCCTAAAACTTGCTGGAAGATTTTGCTCTGTTTGATATTTTCAAAGAATTTACTATTAGTTTCCGATTGATGACCTCTTCCTTTTTGTGCCATGCTGGTGGCAGGCTGTGATGTTTTCCTTTGTTATTTCCGCCTTGAAACATTTCATATTTACTTATGTAACAAGAAGACATTGTTCGTGTGTGAACTGGTCATAGATATCGTAAGGCTGATTCAGTGTGGTTTGAAAATGTCACGGAATTGATTCTAACGTAATCCATAAAAAAGGTATTTCACAAGCTGTATCAGTTTAGTGTATTCGCTATCAATGGAATCGGTGGGCGTGAATAAACTCCAGGGATACATGGTTCAATAATTAATTATCGAAGAAATCGGTAGAATCGGACTTCAAGATTACAATTCATAACAAGAAAGCGGAGACTTTTGAGATCGCCGTTTGAAATAGCGCTAAACTCGCTCCATAAGTACATAAACCACCGAAGATCTACTGGAAAATGTATATGGCAAAATAGAAAAACGCTTGTGAGGTTGAATCCTAGACGAAACTTTAGGAACCCTTTGTAAGCTTACGGGAAACCTCCAGGCAGCCTAGCAACCTGTGCTAGCTGGAGTAAAACCGCTGCAAGCCCCTAAGCAGATTAATTTGCCGGGGGTATCTTGCTGAAAATGTATGAAAATGATAGCGAGGATATCTTATGTAAAAGAAAAAACCCACAACTTTGGTTCGAGGTAAATTGGTATTTATCCCCATTTCCCCCATTGCGTTATATTTCATTCACTGCATTGGAAGTTGCCTGTGGCGCTTCCATTGATGTGAAGGTCGAGCTCCTCGGGCAGGGTGCATGTTGGGGCAGCCATGTTTTATTCATGTCCACCTGTCTGGAGCGATGCTTACAATTTAACTGTCTTTGTGCAGGCGCCGTCTCTCCCTTGATTCTTCCCCATGGGACTGGGATTTTTACCAGCACCTCTAAACCACTATTGATTTTGACGCTCTCTAAAGTTCATGCGGCCTTCGTAGTTCTCTCCATAAGACGCCTCTTCATCCTCCTGTCCCGCTGGACTCGGGGTGATTTCTGGTCCTACTGAGCCCATCGTGGAGGGATGACATTTGCGCTCCTTTCGAGAAGATCTCTTGGGACCCGAGAAGCGATAGCGCTAATTAATTGAAGGGTGGTTTTCCCCCCTTCATCTAAAGAGCAGGTAATTTCCTCTCGTTGTTGACCTGGATACCGATCTTTGAAGATGTGTTTGCTCGGAGTTTTACGGGGAAATACTATCAGATTCCCAAGGCCAGATGGTTGTGTCGATTAAAAAAAGAGAAAGGATGATGTGGTGTTGCCCCTTGTTGCCATTGTTTCCTTTATTCTTCATTCATAATCATGACAAAGAAATATGAAAAAGAGGAGGCAAAAGTTCAAATTGCTGATGCACATACTGTCTTCCCATGCAATTGTACTTGTCATTTTGCCCGCTAAAAGCATCTGGTTGTACTACCGAGACTGTTGGAACCTTTTTTCAAATGCAAAATAAGACGCAGTAATGTGATGTCAAATACATGGTCACTCGCTCTTCCAGGTTGGCATTAGAACTGAGTGCAGACGCACTTGTAAATTGTCATGTGAACTGCGTTATTCTCGATCAAGGAGTTATTGATTTGGGGGATGTACCTTTTCATCTACGTCACTGGGTACTCGACCAGCACGAAGTCATGCTGACTTGATAATAAACACGCTCAGGGGCTTTTAACAGCATGACCTGGGTTGAGGTTAGAATAAGTAGAAGTTCTATGTGTGATTTTATATTGACTGTGATCGAGGGTAATAATCTGAAGCATCCTTGAGGTATGCAACATCTCTCCCTTCACCCTATAGTCCCTGGTACGGTAGTCTCTCACACTCTCGGGAAACGAATTTGCAACCATGTTTTGTTCCTTTCCTCATATAGCTGACAAGACAAGTGATAATTTGAGTCGATGGGTCCTGTGTATTAGAATAGTATCCATTCCGTCAACAATCTTACTCCAAAAAAGGTTATAAACGGAAAGTCAACACCGCTGTATAACGAAATCTCTGGAAATGGAGAGACTTCGATGACTTCTGGGCTTTCCTTGCGGTTGTGATTCTTGCAGAAAACTCTCACTCGTTTAACCTCTGAAAGCTTCAATAGCGACGGCCACGGGAGGCTGTCTTCTCACAAGATGTTACTCCGTGGAAACGGAAGAAGCTCTTCGAGGGCATTTTCAGTGCAGAATGCGCGAGATTGTCAGCTGTTGGGATGTTTCCTTGAAAATTAATACGAGCAAACCAGTAGTCAAGGGCTGCATCGATCTGGGCCTCAGAGGTCTGGCCCCATCTGGCTGTCAGAGCAGAGCGGGCACAGGAGAGACATATTGGATAAGATTGGGGTCTGTGAGAAAGGCGAATTCCCTCACCCAACCCCATCGCTGCCCAGGCTGTCTGGAAGCTTCAGGCACTCGGCTTCCGCAGAGCGGTTCAGGACAGAAGAGGAAGCCATGCGTTGTCTTGCATCTCTCCCCCCCCCCCCCCCTCCCCCCCCACCTCCCTTCCCCATTCCTTTCCCTTTCCACCCTCATCCTCTGTCACACCCAACCCTCCTCTGCTCTTCCCGGCCTTCCTGGGGGCGCGGTAACTAGGTGCGGTCTTCATTCTTTCACGCCTATTTTCGTTGTTCCCCAGGGTTTTCCTGTGCCCTTATCGGAGTTATCTTTGGATACGCGCCGCATATCTGGGCAAAACGACTACCATTAATTCTCGACTTCGCTTTTGTCCCCGTCGTCAGCGATGAGACCGTGGCATCGTCTTCAACCTCGCGTAAATACGTCACTGACGTAATAGCCGTTTCCATTTATGAATGGCACATGTGTTGCCATCGGTATGGTCACTTTATACGGAGCTGTTACCAACTGTAGGACGTAAACGTTGAGCTTCGTTTCGTCTGCCGCGGCCTTTCGGCTTGCATCAGGAATGGCAGAGAACCTGTGGATAGGACTGCAAGGTAGCGTCTCGGGAAACTAATTAGATTGGCTTGCCAGGGGCAGGGCATGGGGTTGGAGTCTGGGACGCACCATACTATGCGAGGCGTCTTTGTTGAGATGGTCACTGCTTCTGTCTTACTTCGAAGCCACTAGTTTTCAATCTGCTCGCACTGTAGTTTTGAACTATTCCTGGGATGACATGGCTTGATGTGAATTTGGGGTCGGGGGGGTGGGGGTGGGTGGGTGGGGGGTGGGGGTGGGGGTGCGATGAAATGTTGGAAAGTTTAAAACATGTAAAATAAATCGAGAGAAAGAAGTCATCTCCTTTCTTTCATCAGCTTTCACGATCGTCTGATAGCTTTATGAATTGTAGGGATGTTCATAACATGATCTACGATTCTGTGTATTGTCTCGTATACCTTCCCTTTGTTGCAACGCATAACAGGGCGTCCAGAGTTACGGTGTGTCCAGTAGAACTCTTTGCCTGGTTTCGGGTGGAGGTGAAGAAACTGCATAATCTATCAGCGTGCAGGATGGAATAATTAGATCAGAGTAGAGCTCCGTAGATTATTTGCATGCAACCTTCATGCTTTTTCAAATCGGAAAGCAAAGAATTGAATAAATAAATCAATGGCGGAGAGGAGCGATGACTGTCTTGGCCTGATCCGCTTCTTGACGCTCCCAGGGTGTGGCCAATTTGGAGCAGGAGAGCTCGATGCAAGGGAGATAAGCCACGGAAGCCTGCAGGGAAATGACAGCCGCCATTGCGTCTCCGCATCATCTCGGGGAGTTGAGCGCATCCTTCACCGTAGGGGAGGCCACTCCCCTGTTTCCCGGCGTCTTGCTCGCTGGCCATGACCCATTGACAAGGTGATACTACTGGTTACTTGCACATCGCTGATGAACGGAATTTTTCTACTTGTTGTCAAAAGCATACTTCGCGAAGAAGAGTGAGGGTTGGTTGAAACGCTACGACCATCATTTTGTTAGGAACAGCTATCCACGTTAGGAAAAATTCCTTGAAGCCCCAGGGACGTCATGCCGTACTCAAGCATCGACCCATTGCTTGCCCGTCTCCTCCATTGTGAATAGTTAATTCACCAATTATATCAGCTCCACCACTGATTTTCTCTTCTATGAACTAGCGTAGATTGTATGATGTAAACCTATGGACTATACCTTTTTTAGGAATCAACTTTAGCACCGATCACTCCCGCCGTATGACGCTTGGAGTGGGAAAGAAATGGCAAAGGGAAGATTTAGAGGTACGATAGCAAGCGAGTACTTCATGTCAGTATTTGGTAAACTGTATCACTTGTGACTTGAAAAATAACGGTCCACATTTCGTCATAGACCTGCGCATCTTGCCAACTCCCTGTGGGTTGGGGGTAAGAAAAGACCCAACTTGTCTCCTTTGGCAATTCGTTAGAGTGGATTAATTAGAGTAACTGAAATTTGACTTGCTCTTCCTCTACCCAGCTGCAATGATTTTTGTGATAGCTTTATATCGCTACAACAGTGCTTGTAGGTGGTAATATGCCGCTGACGCCATCGTCGTCGTCGTCGTCCTCTGCATTCTTTAAAAATCTGTCACGATATTTCACAACGTAGAAAACGGTCGCCTAAAGCCGTTTGTTAAAAATGCTCTACTGAATAACTCCAGTCGTTCACGTGACCAGAAGCACATCACAACCGCTGTGACAAAGCACGCACATCTCTTGCTCAACTAAGAAAGCCCACACTGAGTGCACACAGTAGGCTTGTTCAGGAAGCGCAGCGCTGCTCAGCGCTGCTCAGCGCTGCACGTGTTTCACTCCTGAACAGCAATTTTGGGACGTTATTCACTCAGCGCTGCGCATCACAGATCCGAGGTGATTCACACGATTTTCAAAATGGCGTCTTCGATCCCGCACTGGCCGTCGATGCGTAAAATAACCCTCAGACACATCATTTTTGGACTGGAACGGGCTTTATTTGCCCCAAGCTCTCTGTCTGCGCGAGAAATGGCAAGTACGGATGACACAGTAGTGGACATATTCATGCAGAATAAATTTAAACGTGCATAAACGATGTCTGTGGCAAAGAAAGCACTTTCTTAGCGTCTACCAATACAACATGCGGCGCAGAAGATTTACCTCCCTTCTAACAAGTGAAGCGCTGCACTAAATCTGTAGGTGTTCAGGAGAGGCAAAGAGCGCTCAATTGCCAACATGAAGCGCTCATGCAGCGCTTCGTACTCCTGAACAAGCCTATTGTATATTCCACACGCTGGGAGTGTAATTTTAGAACGCATCTGCACGGGGTGCCTCTGGTAGAGGGCAACGCATAGTCAGCGCTGCTCGATGCCCCCCTCCCCCCTCAACCCCCAACCCACCTATCCACCTACCCACCTATCCACCTACCCACCTATCCACCTACCCACCTATCCACCTACCCACCTATCCACCTACCCACCTATCCACCTACCCACCTACCCACCCCCAACACCGTTTTCGGGTCCCACCCCTGCAGTGCAGCCAGGGGCGGCTCCAAACAGCGTGTATGATCTCGGGCTGTCTCAGTCACAGCGCATTGAGTGTGCATGGAAACGTAGTAGAGTGAGTGCATTGGCTGTAATTGTCAGTGTGACTAACAAAGTCCAGGCGCCATGGAAAAGTAGTAGGGTGAGTGCATTGGCTGCAATTGTCAGTATGACTAACAAGGTCCAGGCGCCATCGATGAGGACGAATGTAGGATGTTTCGTGGCTCTAGCACCCTCGCACCAAAGTCGCAGTCAGAGGAAGAATCCAGATCGTCTCATGCAGGGATGTCTTTGCTGTGAATAAGAGTGAGTCGTACAGACAAATCCACTACCCAAATAAATGCTTCTTTGCTCCTGCAAGTTGCAGAAATATACCTCCCTTGGAAAACGTGTGGTTGATGATTCACTCACGATTCCTTTTGTGAAGAAAAAGTGCATGCTCTCATCTTTGGAGGTATTATTCGTTCAGCTTCGAGTAAAGTGTAGAAATGATTCAAAAGTCCTAAGTTTTTGAATGAAGTTTTACGTCTCTGTTAAACTTAAAGCCAGTGAAACCGTTTTTAGATTTGTTCATCACAGTGTAAAAGTGATAGTGAGCATTATGTAGTCTTGTGGCATTCTTTTTCGTCGTGGACCCGGTCATTTTTCATATTTGAACTTCTCTTCTAATATATCAGGGTTAGTTGTGAATGTACTTTTTCTATCTCATGTGTCATTTAGTTTCTATAGGTCTTCTCTGTAGAATGTGTGTGTTCGACAGTCTTGCAACACTCGAAACTGCTTCTTCATGGTGTGCTTTTTCCACCTCGCTCAGTTCAGTCATCTAGAAAACGTGTTTCTCTAAGGAACTCGAAAGACGCTGAGTATTGAGGAATCGTCTGCTCTGGATATAATGCCGGATGTGGTGCCTTCATAAATCCTAACTCTGATCTAGTTGGAAAAGGGCAACGGTTGGAGAAAGGGAGCTCGGACATTCTGACAGATCAGCATTTCCTGCCCAGGAAGGAAAGACAACTCTCTTCGTGTCCCTCTGCAGGCGACCGGGACGCTTTTTGCGTCACACTGTCGAGGTGTGGAGGATCAGCCATCGAGCTATTTTGGGGTGATGAAGGACTCCTTCGTTCCCGCGGGCAGCAGTGTTGCTGCCGAATCAATAGTACTGCGGCTGCCTGAAGAGCTCCGTTCCGGCAGGGGCAGATAACTCGGAAGCGTGGTTCTACCAAGGCAAGCCGTGCTGGTGCGAGCAGTAATCGGATGCAATTGCCCAGCACTTGTGTCCCCATCCCAAGCAATCGAGCCCGTGTTCGAATCCATGAAGAATCGGGCTGGTTGAATACACTTAAGGTGGCTCCGCTTTGGCTAAGGACGATACACACTCTAAATCTAATTCGCAAGGAGGCTAAATTTCCGAGCATTGTAAACAAGCCAGTCGGTCTGCCATTTGTGAAATACAGGCCTCCAGTTTGAAGTAAGGATTGCCCGGTAGTTTCCACTGTAGTCTGCTGTTACGGTTGCCCTCAGTAGTTCAATTGCCGTCTGAACTTATGGAGTGGCTGTACACCTCGTTGACCGTTATTTGTCGGATGGCGTCTTCAGCGATGTGGTTGCTCTAGTCGTCCCTCTCCTCTAGCTAATGCGCAGACGTTGGCTCAGAGTGCGGCGTTATGGTATTGGGATCATGCAAACATAATTATTTTAAAAAGTAATTTACGACAAAGATGGGTACTTTTGTTGATTCCAGCGTCAAAAGCATGTATCCTAGAATTTTGTTTCGGAGTGCATAACATCTGCATGACAACCTCTTTATTATTGTACTGTATTCATTGTAATGTTGACGTCTTTTTTGTGTCTGAAAACCGTGTTCGCAATTCCGTCGACATTGCGCAAACCTCTTGCAATTTCATGATTGGGTTGGTTGATGTATTTGGCTTGCAGTTTTAAGTGGCCTTAGTTTCATTTAGAATGTTGCGACGTTTACAGTGGTTAAAACTGTACATATTATTGCTTATGTATATATATATCCTAGGGTTATGCAATTTTTAAAGTAATATAACTACGAAGATTTAGGAAGCTTTTACATAAATCTGAATCTTAAACATTTTGAATGTCGTTATAGTTAATATAAAGGCTAATCTCAAACTCTCTTTTTGTCTATCAAGGTCCCGCTTCCTGCCATGACTCTCAGCAATATGTACAATTGTCCTTTACTGAAGATCGATAAAATAAATTTGGGCGACGGAGGTACACATTTCAAGTAAATTGTCAACACATCACCCCCTCCCCCGCATTCAACAGCACAACCACCACCACCACTTCACACACACACACGCACACACGCACTCGCACGCACGCACATTAAAAAACTTTGTTCAGCAACTGATATAGCTTTATCTTGGTAGTATCCTCCAGTTCATATTCATGGTGACAAAGAAAGTGCTTAAGAGATATATTTTTTAATTATTCATTTGTTTGTTTTTTGTTTTCCAGGACAGAGAATTGAAACATAAAGACGAAGAGTGTACAACTTTGAGGACAGACCTTGAAGTCGTCAAAAAGGCCAATAAAGATTTGGTAAGAATGTTTTCCCTCCTGAAATATCAGCTCGCTCCTCTCGCGAGTGAAAGTATTACTGCTGCATTGAACGGCAGTTACTCTGTTAGGATAAACACGTATTTGTATCAAATGATGAGACATATTGGTGATATTTTAAGAAAATTGATAATTTATTGAACATGAATATCGTTTGAATAGGACAGAATGATACATTTTCAGTATTGCATCTTTCTGTTCTCTCTACTTTTGCAGGAGGAAGAGCTGTACGAATCAACCACAAAGAACTCTCAGTTGGTGACTGAACTGTCAGAGGCTCAGAGGAGGTTGCAAGACGCTGAGAAGGTCAGAATATTCTTTTCCAGTGCTTACACGTTTCTCCTCCTCTTCCCTCCCTCCCTCCCTCCCTCCCTCCCTAGGCCCTCCCTCCCTCCCTCCCTCCCTTCCTCTCTCCCTCCCTAGGCCCTCACCCTCTCTCTCTCTCTCTCCTCACCCTCTCTCTCTCTCTCTCTATCTCTCTCTCTCTCTCTCTCTCTCTCTCTCTCTCTCTCTCTCCCTCCCTCCCCCCCCTCTCTCTCTCTCTCTCTCTCTCTCTCTCTCTCTCTCTCTCTCGTCCAAATATTTGGAAAACACTTTTTGGCAAGCATATTATTGAAAAGCTGAGCAATGATTGTTATGAGTCTCTGAGGTGTACACTTGAGCATTTCTGCCAATATTTTGTCCTCCCCTGAAACCTTCCTATTCTTCAGTTTATCTATTGCACATCTAACCTCTTCCTTAGTTATTTCACAATCAAGGGGTGACAACTCATCTGATGCTAATATGAGTACACTGTAATCAATATCAGTTTGCTGTTGCTGTTCAGCTAAAGCATGGCTATACATTTCAGAAAAATAATCTTTCCATTCTTCACATGATATACTACAATACATAGCAGATCTAAGGTTAAGCTTTCTCACCTGTTTCCAGAACAGGGAAGGGTCTTTAATACTATCTTCTAGACTAGTAAGAGCATTCATTCTATACGACTCTTTCTTTGACTTTAGCAAAGACTTGTACTCTTTTCTTCTTTGCCTATACGATTCTTTATCACACGTTGCCAATGTGCGGCTGTATCTGCGTAGTAAAGAGCGTAACAGATTCTTGCTTGCCCTACACTCCCTGTCGAACCACGGCTGGCCGTGTCTTGCTCTCCCACACACAATTGATTTCTTCAAAGGTTCTGCAGCACTCACATAGCAATTTGTAATTGCCTCTGCCGCAGCGTTTACATCCATATCATCATCTAACAATCTCTCCAATCCTTCTACCCCACTTTGTAAATTGTTTTTAAACTCCTCACTTGATGCCTCTTCCCAAACGAATTTTTCAATAACAAAAACTTCTCTTACATCATTTGTAATACTGCTTTTACACTTCAAACATAGTTCCATGCACAAATGGGACGATAAGACATTTTCTTTTACATTAAGTGATGCACAAATGGGAAACAAATCACCGGAAACAAGAAAGTAGTCTATCACACTGTTGCCAGTACTTGACATGTAGGTAAATTTGCCATCTAAATCACCAGATATGTTCCCGTTCAATATCCACAGATCGAAACCGGCACAAACTGTCAATAATTCAGTACCAAAATCATTTACTGCGCTGTCCTGGGAGCAACGTGAATCGACAAGCAAATCACGCATACTGTCCGAAATATTAGTGTGTCCTATATCGTGATTACCCGTGCGAGCATTGAAGTCGCCGCACACAATCAAGGAACAATATGGGAAAGTCACTGTTAGCTGCATCAAACACTGCTGAAGCACTGAAATTCCATTTGTCTCTCCTGATTGACTATAGTACGGAGAACCGGCAGGCGGAACATATACACATAGCAATATCACGTCCCTGTCTGACATAAACAGTTGATTGTTAAATCTGAAAGCCAGCATGAAATCATAATCTACTTCAATTTGTTCAACAAACTGAGCTATGCAGTGCTTGATCAAACACACGACACCACCCGATCTACGACCCTTCTCAGATAATTTTCGGGCTGGCGACACAAAACATCTGAAACAGTTTTCAATACTATCAATTTTAACATATTCAACAAAGGTTTCTACTAAACATACAAACTCAAATTTCTGAATATAAGGAAGAAAGTCAGGGTCATCAAATTTCTGCAAAATCCCATTAATGTTCCATGAGAGAAAGTTGCAAATACCTGCCGGCAACTCAGTTGTAACAGCGCCTCGGCCACGGTCCTAGGCAGTACCGGTGTCCGTCTGGGATCCAGACCTAGTAGTGGATCGCGTCTGGATACGGTGGCGTCCCACTTGTCGCCCTGGTACCACGTGCAGCTGACCTCCCTTGAAGTAAGCATGGTTTCCCGCTTCTCGCGCCTCCTGAAGTTGTCGGCGCTGCTGGTCGGTCCTGTCAGTCGATACGCCGATCCCCTTGTCCTTCAGCTGGGCTCTGCATCCGAGGATGTCGTACTTGTGCGCGCTTCTGTTGAGGCAGGCGATCAGAGGACGAGACTTGCCCGGCGATGATTTTCCGATTCGGTGAGCTCTTCTTATGTCTCTTCGTTCCAAGCTGCCAGGTAGAACATCATTCACAGTGTCTAGAAACTTTATCTCTGTGTCTTGAAATGTTTCATTCTCCTGTTCCGGAACATTGTATAGGATTATGTTATCTCTGCGTGCACGTCTTTCCTGATCTTCCAGCTTCTCCTCTGCTCTATTCGCTCTAGCTGTCATTTCCGCCAACTTGTCACCGAGGTGGTCAAGGTAATCCTCCTGAGCTATTAGCTTGTCATTCATGTCGTTAACCTCCTTCTTCATCTCCTCCAACTTCCCTTCTAGACGTTGCACACAGCCTCTCAGAGTTTTCATTTCCTCCAAGACCGTTGCCGTTGCCTTTTGCTGCCTTCTGTCCCAGTCTTCATTCAGTGCCTTCAGCGCTTCTTCCAGATCTCTCTTCTCCAATCCAGGTCCCGGGTTTTCTTCCACATTTCCCGACAGGAGGAGAAGGAAGGAGAGATCACGATGGTACTGGGCACTGGACCCTCCTACTCCGAGACCGACAGAAAAATGACCCAACCTACCACAAGTCTGGCCGTATCTCATTGGCAGTGCCAAACACGACAGCGAAAGGTTCGCGGAAAGCAGGGCATGCACGGTTTCCCCCTGAACGGCAGTGAAGTTCACAGCTACCGTGCTCAGCCATCCAGCGGTCAAGTTCATCACGAGTCCAGTAATCAGACCAAGCACGATCGCCACGTGCAAAAAGCATGCACAACTCAGCACTCCGTTCAGCGAGTCCGAGTTCACTGGCAGAGCACCCCGTGCAGCACGCCGTGCATCAAGACCAATTCTTGCACGGTACGTTTCTAGGTCAACCCCCATCTCAGTGCATGTTAATTCCACAACAATGAAATTGAGGAAACGACTACAAAACCCACAGCAAATTCCAAACCAACCAACCAACAAACAAACAAACACTTGTACTAGTACCGTTCACGGTTCGCCCTGTGGACAGCCACATACAGGTAAACGTTTGGTGCGTTTTCAGTTCAAGTTCAACTGGCTCATTCCAACACTCATCAAAACCGACGAAACCAAGAACAACAGATACAAATACAGCCGAATGCTTGCCGCACAAACGTAGTCTTCTCGGGCCTGGTGAGCCAAGAACACTTGTAATATTCACTTTCACCGATGCGTTGTAGACAGCCACACACAGACCAACACTCGGTGCGTTTTCAGTTCAAGCCCATCTCAAAACTAGTTCGCTCCAACACTCACTAAAACTGCCGAAATCGACCTCAAAAGATGCAAACAAACATAGCAAAGTACTTGCGGCACAAACGCAGTCGTCTCAGGTCCGGTGGGCAAAGAACACTTGTAATAGTCAATAACTTCCACAGTTCGCAGTTAGCGCTGTAGACAGCTACACAAAGGCCAACCTAGGTGCGTTTTCAGTTCCAGCCATCTCAAAACGATTTCATTCCAACAATCAGTTAAACTGTCGAAAAGGCACACAAAAGTCACGCAAAAAACACCAAGAAAACTTGCCGCATCAACGCAGTTCACTCGGTCCCGCTGAGGAAACAACACTGGTACAGTCACTTTCTCGTTCGCCCTGTAAACAGCTACACTCAGGCCCGGACCAGGGAGCACAGCCAAAACACGTCCGCTCTAGTCGACGACTCTGCCGGAAGTGGAGACCCCGCTATCAAAGATAATTATAGGGGAATTTCAATCACAAGTATTTTTAGTAAAGTATTCACTTCAGTGGTCACTGACAGGTTACAAGACTGGGCGGAAAGTAATGGTCTAATTGGAGAGGAACAAGCAGGTTTCAGAAAAGGTTATTCGACGATGGACAATATTTTTGTTCTTCACTCAGTTATCAATAGATATCTGTCAAGGCATAGAAAACTGTATGCTGTTTTTGTGGATTTTAAGAAAGCTTTCGATAGTATAAATAGAAATGTACTTTGGCAAATTCTTCGGGGTTATGGGATGAAAGGGAGACTACTCCAGATGATCCAAGCAATGTATTTTGATGTTCAAAGCAGTGTAAGGTGCAACGGTCGCTACAGCGACTCATTTGCATATACCAAGGGATTAAAGCAAGGATGTAAAATGAGTCCGATACTTTTTTCTCTTGTAGTGAACTATGTGGCTAAGATTGTAACCAAACATGGTAAACATGGTATTCAGCTTATGCCTGATGCTACGATTATATATCTGTTACTGTTCGCAGATGATATAGTTCTTGTATCGGACACCGTCGTTGGTCTGCAAAACCAATTGAACAGTCTCAAAAAGCTTCAGACACAGTTGGTCTGGATGTAAACCAACAAAAAACAAAGGTCATTGTTTTCCGAAATGGTGGTTATCTGGCAGGTCATGAGAAGTGGTATCTGGGGACGGAAAGAATTGAGACTGTGAATGAGTACAGATATCTTGGAGCACTGTTCACTTCGAGACTGTCCTTTAGTATTTTACAGTCTGATCTTGTACTTAGAGCAAAAGCTGGCATGATTCAACTGACTAAGTGTCTACAAAAATTAGGAAATGTGTCACCAGATGTGTATTTCAAAATGTTCACTTCCCAGATACAGCCGGTACTTTTGTATACATCAGAACTGTGGGGACTGTACAACTGTTCGGAAATAGAATCTGTACACCTACAAGCTATGAAAAGATTTCTCAATGTTCCTGTACAAGCTCCTAACTTGATGACGTATGGTGAAATCGGAAGATACCCACTGTATATCAATGCAACTTTACGGGCTATTAAGTACTGGTTGCGTGTACTTAAGATGGAGGCAACTAGATACCCTAACAAAGTTTACAAGATGATGCTCATCTCGGGAAATAATGGAAACTGGGTTGACAAAATAAAAGAAGTATTGTATAGATATGATTTTGCTGATGTATGGCGTAATCAGAATGTGCGGAATGAGACAGAGTTCTTGCTCGAGTTCAGAAAGCGCCTTATCTCTGAGTACATGAATGTATGGACAGTTTCAATATCAGCGAGTGGTAGATATGAACTGTACAGATCCTTTAAGACAGAATTGAAAAGAGAGAAATATTTGTATATATTAGATAAAAAAGTTTTTCGAGATGTTTATGTTATTTTTAGGATGGGATTCAGCGATCTGTTCACGCATAAATACAGATTTTCTACGGAGCGAGCTGATAATGCTTACTTATGTCCATCATGCTATGAAACAGACGAAAATGAACAGCATTTGTTACTTGAATGTCCTGCCTATGAAGATCTCAGACGAATGTATATATGCAAGTTGACGACGAATACATATGCCTTTGATGTTAAGGTACTCCTGTCGCTGGAGGAGCCTAAGGCAGTACGAGCGGTTGCAACGTATTTATATTATGCATTCAAAAGAAGAAAAGAAGCTGTTTCTATTGCTATGGCCGAAGAGGCATATTATGTGTAATTGTGTTGTGATGGGCCGGTGGCCTAACAAAAATAAACCATTCGTTCGTTCGTTCGTTCTCTCTCTCTCTCTCTCTCTCCTTTGGAAACAATGGAGATGTATTTCGTGAATATTTTGGATCGTAGGAGTGCGTGGCGTGTCTGTGTTGACGTCGCATGTTATTTCTTCCGAAGCATTCAACTTCTTCCTCGATGCTATTTTTACTGTTTTCGATTTGATAGTCTAAAACTAGGGTACCTAGTAAGCAGTTACTAAACTCCCAAGTTTAATCATAGTAGCGCGAAGAGAGAGAGAGAGAGAGAGAGAGAGAGAGAGAGAGAGAGAGAGAGAGAGAGAGAGATAAACTGATCTGTTGAGGAACCTCCAGTCTACTTCAGTGGAAGTTTCATTTCCACATAAATAATGAAACAGTTCCATATGGGATATTTGCACACATCAAGCTGTCCCTACAAATGTAGAACTTAGTAATTATAAATTGAATAATAATAACATGTTTAGGCAAATTTACTGCTTAGGATCTACGTTTGAAAGCTTGGTACAAAAAGACAATAATTGCTGTAATTACGTGATCCACTCCTGAACAAAACACTCCCTTCAAATTGTTTCCATCTGAAGTAACCAGATGTTTGGATAAATACTGCTGTATCAGAACTGTTAATGCTGGACAAACAAGAAGAAAATTGGTCTCATCTTTGCTTTCCTCTCTGCCTAGGGGACATACCGAAGCACAGGAATCCTGTGCATACCCGTATTTATGGACGTATAGATCCGATATTCCCATGCGGAATCGCACAAACACGAACCTGGATATCTTTCTTTCAATACAATACTTCTCGACTAAATGATCTGCCTTAATTTGCCTAAATAAGAAACACCTTCCACTGCGAGAAAACGCAGATTCTCAATCTGAATTGTATCGTTCTATCATTCTTTTTCCTAAAATCTCCGGAAAGCCTCGCTTGTTCGAAACCGATTGGTTTTTCCAGATTTTTTCAAAATCACACTTCAAAAGTGTCTTTTTTACATTAATTGCTCATGCACTTTGGTACTCTGGGAAGCTACGCAGGATTTGGTAAACTCTTTGCGATAACCTGTCATCCCGTTTCCAAGATCCTTAACCAATTCCTGACACATTTCAGGATGGCATTAATATACAACGGGAACCGACCTGTATCGGCATAGCACGTCAGGCTTGGCGTGAGGGAAGACACATTCAAAAAGGTTTTCAAGGCATAAAGATGAACATTTTACTCTCTTTTTTTCTTCACAATCAGTAGTCCCCCAATCTTCAACCCCTTATAAAAGCATGGTCTGTATCTGAGGTTCGAACACCTCGAAGAAACAAACGACCACTCAATGAAACATCAGGAAACCTCATGCACGAGTTTCGAATACCGTTCGAATTTATACGTTGCTTTGAGTGTAGTGAGTTGTCTCCTTTGCATTCCAGCCCTTCGCAAAATGTTCCATAGAATTCACGGATTTATAGAGTCGAAAGCTTTCTCAAGGTTGTTTTTAACCAGACGAACCACTCGTACACGAATTTGTATGGCATGTTCGAAGAAATCGCCTTCGACTAGTTCTGATTCGGGTAGTTCGGAGGAACCCAGGTTTTGTTCTTAACTGATTATACTGAAACACGCGTCACAGCCGGAGTTGTCTGCCCGAACACCGCAGCTACTTCATAAGCCCTGTAGTTTCTATCGTTGATCTCTGTAGTCCGACTTTCTATCGTTGATCTCTGTAGTCCGACTTTCTATCGTTGATCTCTGTAGTCCGACTTTCTATCGTTGATCTCTGTAGTCCGACTTTCTATCGTTGATCTCTGTAGTCCGACTTTCTATCGTTGATCTCTGTAGTCCGACTTTCTATCGTTGATCTCTGTAGTCCGACTTTCTATCGTTGATCTCTGTAGTCCGACTTTCTATCGTTGATCTCTGTAGTCCGACTTTCCATTGGATTCGACGTCGACCACATCTCGATTTGAATAATAAAGTGATTTAAATGAACTATTAATGTATTCTGCGTAGTGTTTTGATGAAGTAGTACTATGATTTGGTTACGCTTTCTTGTATGTCAGTAATTCTCATAATGAGCGTTTTACAAGGGGTGGGGGGTGGGGGTGGGGGTGGGGGTCGGTTTTTGCGACTGACTGAAGGAGAAGTTCCTGGGAAGACTACTAACACTTCAAACTTGGTCTGCCGATCCCAACGAACCTGGATTGCGGGCCGAGAATTCACCCGGTTATGAACCAACATGTAGTTTTCTGTGCTTGCCGGAACACTTCTGTATGATACCATACAAAGCAAATGTATCATCAAGAGTCGAATGCCCGTGTCTAAAACCTACTTAGGGTGTGTGTGTTAGTACATGTATTAGATGGTATTTGGACAAGGAAATGATATCATTGAGAAAGCTTGATTTGTTGATGTGGTTGGGGGAAGTAACTCTTGCATCCCTCTTGTCACCTAAGCTCCTGTGCACCAGGGTAAGTCACAACGAAACGAATGAGTATTGATGTTATTTGCAAAAAAAAAAACGATAGGTGGTGTGCCCTACGATGATGCATTGTGGTTTATTTAAGGTGCCAGTGGATATGGTGGAATCTAATTTCTTTGGTTTTGTCATGTATTCTTTGCCTCCTTTTTCTTCAGTGTCAACAAAAACGTTAAAATGTAATTTAGACTGAAGCCTACATTTCCTGACGTTTCCAGTGGAAAAACGTAAAAAAGGAATCCGACTATATGAGGGTTATTGTTATGCTTGTGTGTACGCTAGTATACGTGTGTGTGTGTGTGTGCGCGCGCGCGCGCGCGCGTGTGTGTGTGTGTGAGTGTGTGTGTGTGTGTGTGTGTGTGTGAGAGAGAGAGAGAGAGAGAGAGAGAGAGAAAATATGAGAGAGAGCGCAGTCTGTCGAGGATCACATAGATTTGCTTTCTTTCGTTTGCCCCTACCCAAGAAATCTCTGCAATACATAGACGCTGGAACAGTTCTGCAGACGAAAAAGATTCCTAAGTGCTGATTGATTACGCAGCGGTGTGATTGTTTTTTGTGGCAATGACTGACAAATTGTCTTCCTTTGTTTTTGTTCGTTTTTATGATTTTTATAAATCAGGGCAGCGAGCGCTTGGGGATGAAATACCCTTGAAGGCTACTCTCCCAAAACAATGCAAACATCTAGAGCGCGGGAAAGCAAATTGCACTCCAAGAGAACAGCTAACTTGGGGGCAAACTCTCGTCTCGCTCTCTCGGGGGTGATCATTCCGCAGGCTGACAGAAGGAGGCTGATCAACACCCCGGATTATATGTTGGCCGTCTGCGTGGTCGGAAAATTGATGTCGCTTCCCGCCAGATTTCCGGTAATTATTTCGAGCTCGTTGGACATCCATTGAACAAACGGAACTCTTCCTGACTCACGCTTCCGTCAGGGGTCGCTGTGATGCCTTTGCCCGTCAGGTCAGAGGAAAGCTTGTTGGTGGACAGTACATGGGCAGCAGATGGATGTGGCCAGAAAATGGTCAGTGAGGAAATCAGATAGTCTCTGCTGTCTTGCCACTGTCTTTTTCGACGTTCTTGTCTGATATCGCTACGGCCTTTGTGCAATAAGTTGTCTTTACTGGGAACAGGGTCAGACCCATGTTTTAGAAGTGACATGTATGGAAGGAAGACTAGTTTACTCGCTGTGCTATTTCCAAACGAACTTCTTCTTAAACTTTGACTGCTCATTTCCTGGCGTATTTATCCAATAGATACGTTATTATATCTAAAGTCATTGCCAGAACTGGCAAGTGGAAAATCGTAGAGACCTTGCACCTTCCCTTCAGGACCTGAGGAGCACATCCTGTGTCTTTGCTGTAACAATGCTGCTGCGTGTCAGTTGTCACTGAGTAACATACAAAACACATACCTGAACACGAATGTTAAGTTGTATCGTGGCATTTGATGCAATGCATATTTTCATTGCAAGCTTACAGCCCGTAATACCCGAGACGCAGGACGCATGCTGTTGCCTTGTTCAGAGCATGGAGCGTAGTGAATCTGCACGGACGTTTCGCTGTGGCCCTGCCTAGGTGAACAAGTATTGCCTGGCAAAATATATTTGACTGAGGAAGAGATGGTTGCTCTCTACCATGGTTGTGGTTGGTTTATCGAATCTTTAGCGAGCCTTTCATTAATTAGAGCTTGCTTCCGATGCAAAGTAGTGTGCCAAAGATATACTTTTGTTGCAGTGAATCAACGGCTTGCATGAACTGGACTCGGATGGGTCCCTCCAATTGCAATGGCTTTGCTAGGCACCTGCATCTCGGGCTAGGGGAGATGGCTTGGCCTGGGTTGGATGCCTGGCTGGGCTTGAACTGGCGGTTGTGTCGAGGGTGGTCATGGCGGCCACGCTTGATGGATGTAAATCGCCGCCTCCTCTCGCACCCCCGCCAGTGCCGGCACGGCGGCGATAATGACATTCATGGAGACACAATCCTCCTCCAGTGCCTGGAAGGTCGTGGCGAGGTGACAGCCTGCGCACTGCCTGGACATGGGGTGCTTAGCCTTGTCATAACAGCAGGTCGTCCGCTCGCCGAAACCTTGTCATTTTCTGATCTCTCTCTTCACTTTCCTTTCCCGTCCATATCTACCCAACCATCGCCTTCTACCCTTCTCGCCCCCCAGTCCAATCCCCCTTCTTTCTCCCACATTCTCCCTCTCCCCAGATCCCATTCTCAGCTTCCATTTCATGGTTTATTCTCAGTCCAACCGCACTGAATTAGCCGAGTGGACATCGAATGCTTTATACCTCGAACTTGCTGCTCGTGACTGGTTTTAAAAGTTGGCGTTAATAAACAGACGCTAGAATGCAACATCCTGGAGAATTTTCAGGTTTCAAAGGGCGGCCTTATCCTTGTGTGGAAGAAAGGATATAATGAATACTGTCGCTGCCCTATTTGCTTTTCCGGTGCTCCCCCAAATTATTCTTTGTTAGCTGCAGAGAGCAGCGTGAGGTTTTTGTAAGCTTTCAATCAGGGCTAACAGCCTCTCCGTCTTGCCGATGCTGAGTTTGCAATTCGAGGTCAAAAAGACCCACCTCCTCGCGTGTTACGTCATTGGCTCCGTTTTGGAGAGCCCTGAAATAACCGACCGTCCAATTCTGGACGTGCCCTGCTGTGAGTCGGAAAATGTTTTCTTTCTAGAGATGCCCCCTATTGTCTTCTGTGAAAGCCGTGATCATCCGTCAGGTGTGTCCTTTATGGCTAGAGTTGCGCTTCTTCATGGAGCATATCTATGGATGCATGCTTGCCTTTGACGGTTGGAGCAAATAACCATTAGCCGTAAAGGAGACTTCAAAGTCTTTCTCCTCCCTACGAATTTTTAAATTAAATGTTCCGCAATCTCTTATCGAAGCCGAGCTCAGGAAGATGCTTTTAACAAAACAAAGTGGTGCTAATAGCCTCTCTCCATTGGCTAGTGTCTTATTGTGTCAATGTAATCTGCCAAATGGGGGAAACTTCCCAGCGGTCCATCATGCGATGGAGTGCCATGATAGTTTGATGTCTGGATTTGTGAAGTTTGACTTAAGAGCGTTCAGGTGAGAGGTATCTTGTATTGGACAATGAATGTCGTGTATATCTTGATGTCACGGCGATGATAAATTCGAAGTATTTGCCTTCGAAAATAAAAAAGGAAGAAACGAAAGAAAATAACTTTTGCGGTGTCGACGCATAGTCTGCGCCGAACGAAATTTGCGATAAATCTTTCCTCCTGTTCTCACGCTACCGATTTTTCTAGGTGGTTGGCTGCCTGTTTACTGCGATATATGCTTTCACTTCTGCGTGGGCGCTGGGAAGAGACGGGAGCAAAAAAGCAGAACCTTTTCCTTGCTCTGCTATTGTGAAAATCTGCGGTTGTCATGAAGGAAATGCGAGGCTACGTAATTCTGCTAATGCAGTCCCCTGGAGAGGATCCGAAGATTTGACCGAGCAGGCTGAGAGCTGCACGAGATAGCCCATCATCATTCTAGGGCGTGATAGCAGCGACGCTTGCAGAATTGCTATGGAGGCAGCGCCAGAGCTGAGGACATGTTGTCTTAGTTTCCCCCTCCCCGCACTTCACCCCGTCCTCCTCCTTGAATTATTGTTGGGAACCTCGCCTGCAGTTACTTAATAAAGCATATCACTTGCAATAAGCTTTCCATTCCCTTCTATTTATCCGTGTTTCTCCTATCTTTGGAAGACCACAATACTCTGTCCACCTTGTGTTGTCTCACCTCGCTCCAAGCCTTCAACCCTCTTTAGCCATGATAACTCCCACATTTCTCCCCCGACCTTCTCACCCCCGTCACACGTTTATTGTATTCCTACGCCATTCATGCGTCCTCTCTAGTCTGGCCTGCAAGTGTGCGTGATGGGTGCCCGACGTTGCGTGACAGGTGGCCAGCAGTAGTGCGCCTTTTTCCGGCTTTCTGACTCCCTTGTGGGAGGATCTTTCCGGCTGTTTAAGGTCGCCGAGTCTAAAAGGACCTCAGCTTCGAAAGCATAGGATTCCTTTATTTCTATTTTGACTGATAAAAAAGTTACTTTATGGAGTTTTCTTTCAAGACATGCTTGCGTCTGTGGTTCACTAAACAGACTGTGTGGTGATGCTTGACCCACGTGCTTTCATGGGTGGTGATAATTTGATCGTTTTTGAAGCTGCTGAGTGCTATCGAGTTGTCCATGTAAGTTCAGATGTAAAGCCGCAGATGTGAACCGTGAGAAAGAAGCAGATTAAACCGGTGCTCTACGACCTATACCGATCAATCTACTGCCCAGCCACGGGATTCCAGGGCTGCCTACCCTCCTTTTTCGATTTCAGTATTACCAAGTTCCAATTTCAGTATTTCAGTTCCGATTTCAGTATTAAACCGTGCGACAGCGCAAAAAAAGAAAGCAATCTTAATCATTAACCAGGGACCAAAAGATAAAAAAACATACCTGATCTTATTTACACTATATACAATAGTTCTGCAGCTTGTTTACTGTGGCAAAGACTGGTAGTAGGCACTTTTCAGGTCTTTCAGGTCTTTGACACTGTAGTGTCTGTCAAGGGCTTGTCCAGGCCTGGACTTGGCCACCACCAAGGCCTCCAAGGTGTCTGATCCCATGCTGCCTCTGAAGTGGGTCTTGTTCTTTCTCACGACTGAGAAAATGCGTTCACAGTGAGCTGATGAATGAGGGATTGTCATTATGGCAAGCATAACCATGGGGAGGTGTGGGAAGAGGAGGTCTTCCCCTTCTTTCAGCTTGGAGATGGCGAACCCTGTTGAGTCGTCTCTTTCTTGGATGCACTTGCTGATGTCTGTGCACTGGTACCTTGCGAACTCCAGCTGAATGTCAGAGGTTGTCACTCCAGTGGGTTTCAGCTTGGGGAACCACTTCAGAAAGTACCCCAAGTCTTCAAAGCTGCTCTCAACTTGCTTGGATGGATCCACAACTGAGGCATGGCTGAGCAGTTCATCAGAGAGGGAAAGCTTCCCCTTGATGTAGGTGCAGCTGGCTTGGTAGAACTTGACAACACACTGCAGAAACTCCTCATACCGCTCACTACCCGGATTTCTCTCCTGTTCCCTTGTCACAAGGAGTCTGGCCTCTTCCCCATAGAGGAGATCTGCTTTGCTCTTGATGTTCTCCTGTGATGAGAAGTCCACATCCATGACTTCCTTGTTCAGCATAGCTGTGGGCTTGACGAATCTAATCAGCAAGTCTTTGTAGAACTTGTGCAGCTCACTCTTGAGGACATGGATCATGGGTTTCTCAGCCTGCAGCATTGTGTTTATTTTCTCGAACACCTTGATTATGTCTACAAGGAAGAGGCATATCAACTTGTTTTTGCGGGAGGCAAACACCTTCTTCAAATCCCCAGTTTTCTTCTTTGCTGAAGAATTGGCAGCTTTCTTTTCTTCCTGACTGAAGAAATCAAACAGCGCATCCCAAGAATTGATGACTCGAGGCAGGCACTTTCCAATGCTGAGCCATCTTGTTGTCACATGCTTCAGCCTCTTCTCCTCCTTCAGATCAAGCAGAATCTGGAACATCTTGAAGGACGACTGGCGGCAGCTGCTCTTGTCCAGGTAGTAATACACGTCAATCAGAAGCTGACTTGGGCTGAATGGAAAACAACCTGCACCTTTCTCTGCTGCAATGTGGATCAGATGACAAACACACCCTGACAAGTACAGATTTTTGTGTTCCTTTGTCATGCACCCATAGACTCCTGCCTCCTTTCCAACCATGACGTTGGCATTGTCACAGCCTAAAGCCAGGCAGTTATCCCAAGGAATGTTGTGCGCCACGAACTCAGCATTGATGAGACCAAAGATCTTCACACCAGTGGCTGAGCCTTCAATCGATGGGACAGAGAGAGCGTCTGAACGCACTTCCATTGTGTCAGGGTCGATGGTTCGCACAATTAGTGGAAATAACTTGACACCACCCTTGTCATTGCTTCCATCCGTTGAAATTGTGAAGGGTTGCAGCTTCATCCTTTCAGCGAGAGACAATGTTGTCTTGGCTGCCATTTCTTTCACAATGGCAGTTCCCTTGCTTCTGGCACAGCTGAACTGTTTGGCAATCTTGGAGTCAGGGAACATTTTCTTGACACCTACACTTAGTTTGTCCAATGCCGCCATTGGGAGGTTCAGTTCTACTGTCACGTCTACCATCATCGCCTCAGCTCGAATTACGTCGATGTCGATTTGGGACACTTTCGAAGGAGGCGGTGTAAAATATTCACTGATAGGTTTTTGCGCTGCTGCGACCTTCTCCTCAATTTTCTTCACATGCATTGGGCCTTCAACATGCCTTTTGATATCGTTGGCGCCACCACTGGAGATGCTGAACTGCTTATCACAAGTCGTACATTTGACAGTGGAGTCAGTGGTGCCGCGGACTATAAATGGATACTTCTCCGTGTACGCTGGAATGTAGACCTGCGACCTCCGCTGTTTCTTCGATGATTCAGAAACACAATCGCTTGGCTTTCGTTTGGACGCCATTGTTGCACATGAACACTGCACATACCGGAAACGAAGAAGTTCGGCACTCTCCGGAAAAACACTTCGTGCGTTGCGCTTGCGCACTGTACGAAAACGAAGTCACTCGGCAATCTTCGGAAATATTTTCGCGCGCTGCGCCTGCGCACTACAGAACAAACCCATTCGGCAATCATCGGTAGACCGCTTCGGAAAACGATTCGCGCACAGCCACAGGCCAACGATTTTGGAAATTATTATAATATAGTTTTTATTTTGATATTTCCGGAACGCAAAATAAACTCCCGTATTTTCAGGAACGCTCGCCGATTTTTTTACATTTCCGGACAAAATACGGAATTTCCGGATGGGTAGGCAGCCCTGGGATTCTTCGATTATACACGCTTTGCCTTGTATCTAAGGGTCGATGTACTGTTTCGAAAAGAATTTCCGCTGCTCCGACGCACCGCTCAACTGGATAACCATGCGTCTTGTCATGGCCCTTTGCCATGCCTCGGAGACCTGGGGCCCTGATTTCGTCCTGTGGATCTTTCCCCATCCTTTCCCCTCTCTCGTTTTACCTCTCACTATTCTTCTAATTTCCCCCCATTCCCACCCCCTCCTTTCCCCCGACTGGTGCGGAGATGGAAGCCTGAGGTATGGTGCCGGACGAAGAAGTCGTCGCTCTTTTTCTGCTTCACGATGCGAGGTTTTCGGGTTGGCGGCTACGTTTCTGCACGGCAGGCCATTAGTGGGCGCACGATAGAAGTGCTCTGTCCGTTGGAGCTCTGCCCGCTGGCCATTCCCATCCATCCTTCCAGCGCGGACAGAGAGTTTTCCTCCATTATGTAAGGAGACCGCCTCGTTTTTCCGGCTGCCGCCCATTCGCCTGCATTGAAAGGTCACGCGCTGATTAACATGTTGCGCGATAATTACGAGTCCAACTTAAGACGGATATCTTACATGCGGAATGAAAGGCTCTCAACAAGCTAATTAAAGGCATATTTCTTTTTCTAATTTTACATCGTCCTTTTTTGATGATTGTGAGAATGTTTTGAAAGGGGGAAAAGCTTATGTTTTTTTCTCTCTGTGAGATATGGTTGTCTGCATTGTTACAAACCACACAGACTGATGAGCACCTCTTTGTTGTGCGTATTTTCACATGCGTGGCACCTTGTGTCCGGTTGCATTTCTGCAATTGTTGTTAGGCGGCTCAAGATATGAGCGAGCCCATTGACTTCTTGGTGAGTTTCAAATAATTTAAGGTAAAAAAAAGACAAATTAACGGGGAGCTAAATAATGTCCTGAAATTACCTCATTCGCTTGTATGGATGCTCAGAGCTGAGGTTTCGAAATTTTGGAGGTTTACATGGCTACTTTTTAGTCAGCTTCTTTTTTTCCCCTTCTTTTTTGGGTTGGGGTGGGGAGGCAGAGAGGGAACGCTATTGTGCTTTGAATGAGACAGCCAAGCAGCACAGGGTTCTGTATGGATCACTAACATCTCACCGCTCCTGGTCGAAGCAACCATAATAGTAAACAGCAAGACAAGTGGCTGCATAGAGAACTTGAGTCTGCAGTTCTTGTCTCCAGAGACAGCTTGTCAATAGAGCTGTAACGAAACTCAAGCAAGCCACCTGCGACATTAATTGTATGTATGGCGAATACAGAGTTTTACAGCAGCGACGACGACGTCGACGACGATGATGATGAAACAAGAAGTCTAGATAAATGATTTTTTTAAAACGGATATTTAATCTAAACCCAAGTGGTGGAAGGGTGAAGATGTTTGGAAACAGGACTGTGCAGACTCAAACCTTCGTTGTTCGGTCTCTGCATTCCTGTTGGCACCAGACTTCATGGCGAGCTGGCCTGGCGTTAGTGTTCCCCAGAAGTTGACAGAAAACCATACTGAAAAACGAACTCGCCAATCAATCGAATCTTGCCTCAACAGAGGCTAGCTAATTTTCCTGGATTTGCGTGGTTGAGTGGTTCAGTGGTCGAAGCTGGTGGCGAGGCAGGGGCTGGCCCGGGATGAAAGGCGGTGCAAGTGACAGCACGATAGTTAAAAGGGTTAAGTTGGCTTCCCTTAAAAAAAAAACCTTCTGTCAGCTCTGCGAGCCAGTGCACGCTTGCACCTTGAGCGTATCATGATGGAAGCCTGCCTGTCATCTTGTCATGGAGCCAGGCTGAATATCAGACCTCTCGTAGAATCCATGAGGTTCATTTTCGGAATTGACGAGTGCCACTTGCACGTCAAGATTGGTGAGCCACCCCCACCCCCTTATCGCCACCTTCTTTCGATGAGCACACGAGTGGTATTTAGAAAAAGAAGGACTCGAATGGACTTGAACTATATACCGTACTCATTTATCTGGGATGCACTGAAAGAATATGCACAGATCATGGTCAGTATGCAAGTTTGAAGAACTAGAATGTTGGATGCAAGACCAAGGTAGATTTAAAATGTCCTCAACTAGTATTTCAAGTCAGACCAGTAAATGCATTTGGCAGTTGAAGTACTGAGACGATTGTACATTAAGGGAAATGCTTGTCAATCAAGTTCAGCCGTATTCTCGGAATTGTCCATCGTTTCGAAGTGTGCAGGTTTGCCTTTCATTGATTCTGAAAGAGCACCCGAGTCGATAGGCGGAGCGTCACTCTTTCATACCTTTCCCATCTCCTAGAGGAGATATACAGCCTACGGCAGAGGAACAGGTATAGACATAAGCTCGTCTGGTTGTACTCGCTCTGATCGCAGCAGTCGCCTCGTGTGCAAGGCCAAGGTAAATCTGCCTACCCGGGCAACGTGAAATCTGTCACTTGCCTTCCGTGGCCTAGTCCAGTCACCATACAACTCCTCACCTTGTGCGTTCTTGGCGACGCCGTTGCTGAGGCTTGCCGGTGATGACGCGAAACACGGCCTGAGCTATCTTCCTGAGCCATTGAGGACCCCGGGCGTATATGATGACGTTGACAACACCATCAGCACCGAAGAATGCGTCAGCTTTGATAGGTACGTCTGCCGTATGACGTCATTGCCCTAGAGCGAGAATGCGTTACCTGGCAACACAGCAACTTCTTTTTCTACGGATGAAAAGATAAAAAATCTTGGCTTACTTCCCTTCCAAAAACACCTCGTCCTCAACAAATGCATCCTTATGCACAAAATTGCTCATTCACGAGCACCGAGGTATCTTACTGATCTCTTCATTCGTCCCCATACAAGCCATTCACTATCTCGCAACACTTTCATTCTACCACAACCTAGAATAGACATTTTCAAAGGCAGTATTACATATTCAGGTGTTATGATATGGAATACACTCCCATTGCACCTAAGGAACAATACTTCCATAACGTCTTTTAAAGCATCCATACGTGATTATCTATGCAGATGATATCACTGCTGTCGCCTGTACATATGACACGTATTGCTTGATCTTCAAGACTCACTGAGCTGACAGTTGCCAAAGGCATCTACTAAAATCTTTGTCATTGTTGATCATATTCTTCATATACCTTACCAACTGTTGTACATGGATTAGCTACTGTGTATTTTGTGTCTTAATTATCAGTGTTTTCATTTCTTTATGAGCAAGGACAATTTGTAAGAAAGGCAGAAATGCCTAAAATTTCATCCTTGATAAATAAAGAATCAATCAATCAATCAATCAATCAATCCAGTTGTTGGCTCTTCTGAAGGATGCGGTCGATGTTACTTGTAGGGCAGGAAGATATTTGATTGATGTACACGGAGATAGCGAACATACCCCAGAAGATATTTATAATTCCTAATTTATTTGCTTGAAAAATAACTGGGGTTCAGAAGTGCTGGATCTATATTGCAGAAAAAGTGTTGTTAAAATAAGAAGACGACAACAACAACGAAACCACACTAGTTGTTGTTGTTTTGTTGCCTTAGTTAGAGAGAAACGTAAAAGGACTGCAGACATTTCGACCCATCAGTTTAATAACGTGAGCTGAACGCAAGTCTCACTTGTCTGCATCGAGCAATGCAAAGGAAAACTTTGTCGATTAATCCACCACTTCGAGGACGATCTGTTCTCTTTCTTATTATTTTTGGTCTTAGGCTTTGCTTAAGTTTTGTTCAGCCACTGTTGTGCTCTCCCCTGGTCTATTGGCCGCGCTTGAAACGGGGCAGAAATCTCCAAAGTCACCCTGGAACAAGCACTGCATTTCTCGAGGAGAACAAGTACTTTGGCTGCATCGCACGAGCCAGTGAAGCAGGATTCCATCCACGGGCCCAGGCTCCCTGTTCGTCTCTCGGTTCTGCAGGCCGTAGGGTAAACGGATGCTGTTCGTGACGCGTTCTTTTTGTCCTCTCCCGCCCTTAAGTGCTTCCTGCCTGAGCGAGAAAACAGAAACGTGCTGATCGCCTCGGGTCTTGCCGTGGCCAGGATAGGAAGTTCACACGTGTTCGTGTTTTGAAAGGCAGAGAGAGAGAGAGAGAGAGAGAGAGAGAGAGAGAGAGAGAGAGAGAGAGAGAGAGAGAGAGAGGGGTTGGGGGATGGGGGGTGGGGTGGGGAGAGGGAGGGGCGGGAGGGGGGGGAGGGGGGGGGAGACAGAATATCGGGAGGGAAAGACGAATCACGTCACAGTGTGCATTCATTGAAATGTATCGACCAGATTGTGAAGAACTGAAAAAAGGGAATTATTAGAATAGAAACGGAGGACACCTGGTATTTTGATGATTTCAGCAACATGCTGTTTTTGAAAGCCTGCGACTTAATTGTTGTCCCCAAAAGTATAACGGAGACGGTGAGTCTTTAAAGCATCCCATGAATTTGACGGGTTTTTATTTTCTTTGATAATTGCACTGATGGTGGTCGCTAACAATCTTCCCATAGTTCTCTTGAAACTGATTTACGAAGAGCTGTGGAGGATGGAAGTAGCCGTGGATCTGGTGCTCAGTGCTGTGGAAGATGCTGGCAGTGTCATAGGGAACCAGTGGAAGAAAGTTTCCATTGTGCCTGGTGACAAGGGATGGCGCCGCTTAACGTTATGTTTGTTGTGGCCTGTTTTTGTCTCCCTAAAGCAGAGGTGATTGGAGTATGCAATAAACAGCAGCTTTTTTTTTCAGGGGCGTTATGTCCTATTTATGGGTTCCATGATCTGTACATTTTTTTGGGACAGTCTTCTTTTCAACGAGTTTTTTCAAAGCGTTCTTATTTTAGTGTAGAGTGTTCAGGAGATATTAGAAATGTGCACATTTATTTATCTCAACGCCATCTAAGAATGTTTTTCATTTGTTTAAATTATTTCCGGCTTTCTTAACGCGTTTTCCTGTAGTAGTACACTCTTTGTGTGTGTTTGTGCACGCGCGCGTGCGTGCATGCATGTGTGTGCGCGCGTATATATGTGTGTATATTTATATTTATATCTCTGCGTGCGTGGGTGCATGCATGTGTGTGCGTGCATGCGTGCGTGTGTGTGTGTATACATTGTGTGCGTGTGATGTGTATGTGGTGTGTGTGTGTGTGTGTGTGTGTGTGTGTGTGTACATGCTCTCCAAGCTGCAAAATAGGCGCCATGCTGTCATGACCAAGGTCATTTTTGACGTAATTCGGCAATTTGAAAGCTACCATTGAAGAAAGTGTTACTTGTTCAGGGGAGATCCCTTTGTTCCTAGTGGCTCGGTCTGTCAGTCATGGACAGTCTGTCCACTGTGAGAAGCCATTCATGTCTCGATAATAGACGACTATCGCTGATTCAAGTGACCTCCCCTTCACGTCTAGTGGCGTGCCACTGTTTCAGGTAACTGCGATCGCACTTCTATTTGGGTCATGCGATCATGCGTCTGTTTCCTCAACATGTTTGCCGAGGCAGAGCGTAGTGAATACAACAATATACATGCTTTCATAAATTAACGTTATCGCGCAATAATTAAATGTTGTATGTTTCCCCCAGAAAAGGTTAAAACTCCATGTTTATCATGTAGATGATAATGTCTTCGACTTGTTTGGAAAATTTCTGTTTGTGTTGGGGGAGAAGTATCAGTAATTGTACCGTCTATACCGCGAGAGACATTCAGAGGGAAGACATATTTTTGCACAGTGAACGATCTCGACCTTGACAGGGATGCCTTTTAAATATGACATTGTGTCAAAGACTGGACAAATCAAAACGCTGCCTCTCTTGGTGTGTAGAATCGACTTTGACATGGCCCTAATTTGTCTGTCAGCTGAGTTAATTTGAGTTCAGACAGATCACGTCACGTTGCATTATGTTTATATACAAGAACTACCTGGCCTTTGTGGACGTCAAAATCTCATTTGCTGCATCAGAGGTCGTTTTCTTTGGGTCGCATGTGATGGAGAAATCCCTATTGATTTGGATGTTTGAACGCCGTGACATTTGAGTGGGTAATTCTTTAATTAAATAATTAACTAATCCAGATTCTCAATCGGCTGCTACCCTGTGTCGTTACTATGTGTTGTAACCCTGTGCGTGCTTGAATTACTATGAATGTACATGTATAAGGTGAACATCTACGAGGCACCTTCCCAGTCGGTGTGACTGTGAGGGTTGGTTCAACGTCTATGACGTTCCAAAAAATAGAAGAAAAATCGTCTCAAAAGGAGCTTTCTCACCACCATGTTTACTATCGATGGATAATTCTGTGTAAGTCACACTGCCTTTTTGTTGGCTCTGGAAGGGAAAAGAAAACAATTGGTGATGTATGTGATATGTAGAGCAAGGATGGACAGCGAATAGGTTTGAAATAGCCATAGAAGAAACTGTGATTACACCTAGTCATTGGTATTATTGTAGGGCATTGTGGTCACCTCGTCACTTTCTTTTCATGATTGGGTTGAGGATGCTCCAAGTGCTTACCCTCCTTCCACTCCCTCAATACGTTGCAAATAACTTTTCGTGTGCAAATAACTATTTCTACAGGGCGCTTATTTCGTTGTTGGCATTCCCTCGATGTGACAATTGAGCCAACCAGATATGTTAGCGTCGTCACGATGCGGTATGCGTTCGTCTCCAAGCTCGCATAGCGCCACATTTGTAGGTATACCTTCGAAAATGGAGAGGCTGCACAGCCAAAGATGCTCTTTGAAACACCACAAATAGCCAAGTGGACGCTCCGATAATTTAGAGTTGCCGCGGCCTGGAGTGGAGTCTGATCAAGACTCTCTCGCTCCGTCGGGGCCAGGTTGACTTCTCTCCAGTCCGCGCCTGGGTCGTCGCGCGGGCCGTGCCGGGAAGCCACGGCTCCAGGAAATTAACTGCACGCTGCATGCTTCCAAGAGCCACTGTTTTTGCAGGTTCTGGGGAGTCTGTCAGATGCACGGATTCCACATGACGAGCACGACCTCGGCCTTCTTTCTCATGCTCGGCCTGCCCTCGTAGTTTATTTGGGCTGTTCTTATTTTCTCTTTTTGCGTTCACTTTTTTGCCAGTGACCCTTGATGAGATTGCAAGAAGGAAGAGGAGATTCTTCAATCGCGATGATGAATGTTTCAAGCAAAAGGCTCTCGCTCCGTGAACTTGCATTCCCACGCAGGTACTTGAGGTCGTTTTTACACCTGAATATCGTTAAGAGGCAAACTGCTCGAGCACATTTTATTGGCCATGTTTGAGATGGAGGCTCATGGGCGATGGGGAAAGCGTGAGGTTGATGAAAGCTTTCGCCTGGTCTTTTTTCTCCCTCGCAATATCCTGCGCAACACCTTCTGTTTTTGCAACTCTCCCAGACGAACTTTCTGGCAGGAGTGTGTGGCTCTTCCTCCTGCTGACCCGCAATATTGCAAAGATTGTTTGGAGTGGAAACAAACCGAGCAGTGAGTAAATTGCCACCTCTACCTTCTTGCTACTACCCCTTTTGTTGCCCTAGAAACAGCAGTACTTGGCAACGTAGTTCTTCTCGAGCTTGAAAAGTAAAGAAAAACTTCTTCCACTTTGGTTATTTCGACTGATTCTCCAGGTCACGGCGAAATGGCCAACCATGGATTACTCCGGTCGCAGCCTTGGTGTTGCTCTGTGGGTGTTGGTTGAGCTCGTGGAAAGTTCTGTTTCGCTGCAGAACTTGATAAGATGCTGAGTTCAAAAACTAGAAGGAAGCATTAATCTGACGCTGCTCTCGTGCCCGAGGATCGGGCGTCGTGTAAAAGGGCAGCTTTCTCATATCTCCCACATTCTTTGTCCCCCTTTTTGTCAGCTGGCTCGTCCGGCTTCGTTCGCCATCTGATCCATTGGGGTTTCTTTCCTGCCCGGCATTGAATAGCTCCGCCGTGGAGGAGCTACAAAATATGTCATTTGGTGTCATTTTTTGTGTTTATATGCCAACTGTTTTGCCCATTAATGAAGACAATTTCAAGGCCTGTGAGCGTTTTGTAGCTAGGCGGGAACGGTGTTGTGTTTATTTTGAGTAATTTGAGGCGAAGGCGTTTCACGAGGACGCTACTGTGAGATATTTGAGAACGGCAGTCTGCATACTTGCTGGTAGGCCTCCGCTCTGTTAGCCCAGTTCAAAAAGAGTTATTTCGCACGACGTGATGAGAACTGTACTGACGTTGGGTTCCCATGGGTAGAAAAATTATAAAAGGAAAGGACCTTGTGGCGATCGCGCGGCATCTCTTGAAGAATTATTTTTACCCTGTATTTACTGCAAGTTCTGCCATAAGTGGTTAGCTGAGTGTCGTGCAGCAAGAGGGCAAGCTGTCACTCGCAGGGAAGCTAAAGGTTCCTGCCTCTCGGCTTCCCTCCTCGGATAACATGGAAAAGCAGGCTCCAGTGAAGTCGCCCACTCAGTTGTTTACGCCATTTGGGCCTTCGATGCTTAGCCGACATCGTGTGAGCATACGCAAAGACGCGTGGTATTGCATGTAGAATCCTAGAGGTATTCCCCTAAACAAAGATAATTTTTTATTGTTTAGAAGAAAGTCATTCATTTCAAAGAGGAAACGTCGAGAAGAGTTGGCGATCTCCTCACTTGATGTGGGGGAGGGACTGCTCATTGTGGTAATGGCTTTGTAGAAAAATGTGCCCGAAAGACCTCGTAATTTCAGAGTTGCGTTTCTCCTGCAGATTGGTGTGTTTTTAAGGCATCACATTCTGGTTTCGGTAGAAAAATGTTCGACCTTCCGCAAACGTTCATTGGGCGATCTTCTTCTAATTTCTGATTTGCGTGATGGTTCGAGAAATTGTTGTGCGTTGTCTGTCAGCTTGAGAGCGACTCCGCTTTGATGAATTTTTCCTCCCTTGTGTCTTGTTGAGTTGTCGCCTTTAGTAGAATGCGAGAGCTTTTGTGCGATAGAAGGAACCACAGAATGAACAGGAAATCAGTCCGAACAGAGTCGCTAGTTCTAAGTCTGAGTAAGTTCCTCTTCGTGCACTCGTGTGTTGCGTTGTGATGCATATAAATGCAGCAGAAGCTCATACAGAAAAATGTATGATGCTCATGATTGATTCTCCACTCCGAAAATACTGATAACTTAACGAAGTTTTCAGCCTGAGCCCGAAAAACTTCCGGTTGTTGTAGATGTTTACACAAATGGCAGAGATAACTGCGATTTGATTATCAGACTGAGGCATTAGCTGGCCGAAAACGCCGATGTTGCCTGTACGTATTCTATTGAACATAGATAAGTTAACGTTTGCCATCTTTGAGTCGCGTAAAAGTCACGTCGAGTTCACAATAACATGCTACTTGACCCTACGAATTAATTTTTAGAAATGCAATCTTCTGTGCACGGAATCATCATTAGATTTTAGGTCACACAGTGTAAGAGATAGCATGCGCGCACAGATGCACATATGCATGAAATTGAGAGAGAGAGGAGAGAGAGAGAGAGAGAGAGAGAGAGAGAGAGAGAGAGAGAGAGAGAGAGAGAGAGAGAGAGAGAGAACGAACGAAGGAATGAACGAGTTTGTTGAAAGGCCACCGGCCCATTTCAAGTGAACAATGTGGTTACATTTCAATTCCCAAGGAAAACAATTAATCAACGTAAAAACTGTCATGCTCCGTGGACTCCAGAGCTTCTAGTCTACGCTTGAACGCTTTGTACAAGTAAATGCTCGTTGATCTTATAATTTTCATTTCTTTACTGGCCAAGAGAAGTTCTAAGAGGTTATCTCTATTCACATCTATACAATCAAATATTAAACGTTCTCTTAAGTCCTGTAAGGCAGGACAATGGAGTAAAAAATGTATTTCCGTTTCTTCATGCTCTCTGCACAGTGGACAAAGCTCTGGGTTATTTCTTTTCATATATGTGTTTATGGTTAAATAAATCGGTAATTCCCATCCTAAATCGTATGTAAGCGTCCCTAAATACTTTTTTTAAATCGAGATCATATAGATACTGTTCAATTACCCAAGAAGTTTTAAAAAGTCTGTAGAAGGAGTATCTCTTACTATTCCTAACTTGTGCTTCCCATTCTGTGTAAAATTTGCCGATGAGTTTCTCTCTGATGCTTCTCAGAAACGTTGTCTCATTTGATACCCTCTGATTTAACCATACATCTTCATAGTTGCATTCGAAAAGTAGTCCTCTAACCTTTAAGGCCCAAGAACCTTCGTTGGATGTACACAGCATCATTTGGTATGTTTTATAGGGTAACCTGCTTTCATCCATTTTTAAGAGTCTTAACCAGTATCTGATACTGCGTAACTTGGCATTGACCCACAGAGGAAAACGCCCAGTGTCACCATACACCATAGCATTAGGAGTACGTGATGAAACATTCAAAAAACCTTTGATGGCGTGTAGGTGTACACTCTCTACAGTCTGACATTCATCCATTCCCCAGATTTCAGCCCCATACAAAAGGATCGGCTGAATCTGAGAATCGAATAGTCTAAAGAAACGTCAGGTGTTACTTGACGGATTTTTCTCAGTGACCTTATCAAAAGTAAAAGGGCAGATTTAGCTCTACCGGCCAAATCATTTTGAGTTACATTTGAGCACAACTTCGCAGATAGCATGTTACCAAGGTACTTGTATTCACTTTGTACTTCTAGTCGTACCTCACCGAGGTACCATCTTTCATGTTTAGCTAAATGTCCACCCAGTCTGTAGACAACTACTTTAGTTTTTTCTGTGTTGACCATCAGACCAAGTCTATCAGCTGCAATTTTCAGGCAGTTTAATTGATTTTGAAGACCTACTACTGTGTCAGAGAGCAAAGCAACATCGTCTGCAAAGAGGAGAGCACTCAAGACGGGCGCATTAGGCGCCAACTGTATACCATGTTTACTATTGGCGGAGATCTCATCAATCAAGGTATTAATAAAGTAAGAAAAAAGGATCGGACTGAGTTTACACCCTTGCTTCAGCCCCGAAGAACACTAAAAGAAATCGGTATGATCATTCCTCCTTCTCACACAGTATTGTACCGATCTGTACATGGCTTTCAGAAAATTCAAAATTTTTCCTTTTAATCCATTTTTACGTAGAACTTTCCACAATACGTTTCTGTTTACCATATCAAAAGCTTTTTTAAAATCTACGTAGCCAACATAAAGTTTACTGTGCTTATTTAGATATTTGCCAATGATACTCTGCAGAACAAAGATGTTATCAACTGTACAATACCCCTTTCTAAAACCCGCCTGTTCTTCCCGAATGAGTTCATGCTGATCCGCCCAACTCTGCAGCCTACAACAAATAATATGAGTAAATACCTTACTGAAAGTACTAGATAAGGCAATACCTCTGTAGTTGTCAGGATTGTCATGAGACCCACGCTTATATATCGGCACAATAATGGCTTCTGACCAAACATCAGGGAACACACCACTGTCAAATATAGCATTGAAAAGGCGCAGTGAAAAAGGTAACAGTAACTGTTCAGTTGATTTGAGCATTTCCGCTATTACATCGCCAGTACCTGCTGCTGCTCCCGATTTTAATCGCCTCAAAGCGTTTACAACCTCAGCCCTCGAAATAGGCGACTTTACACTGCTGTCATCCGGATCAATATTACTCACGTTCTGCACGCAAACATCGTGGTTGACAGATGATGTGTACGAAAAGACATCTTTAAAATGCTCATACAAAGTTTGTAAAGGAATACTACATGAAACTCGATATTTAGAACCTAGATTTTTAACATGTCTCCAGAATGTTGCGCTGTCTCGGATATTATTCAATAGAGACATACTCATATTATCTCTGTACTCCTCTTTTTTAACCCTAATGATCTGTTTATACCTGTTTCTGCACAAAATATATGAGTGAGTGAGAGAGAGAGAGAGAGAGAGAGAGAGAGAGATCATTGGATCGTTTCTTGATTTGTACTCCAGTTTATCTTGAAGCAACTCGTTAATGGAGGTAATGCGCAGCGTGCAGGTGTGCAGCAGGGCTACCCCCAACATTCGTCATTGGAATGGATTTTTCTCGTCCCGTGAGAAACTTGAAACTGTCCTTATTTCAGAAGGCTCTCTACCTAGAGCTTTGAGAGATTTAGTAGTCCTCTTCGAGAGTACAATATTGATCTACGTGATGATTAGAGAAACGATGTGTAGGTTATTTTTTTCTTTATCAGTTTTAGGCCGATTTCTTTTTCTGCTTAGTTGCGGAGTCCATGCCCCGATACAGATGTCGTACCTTCGATACAAATCAACTAATATGGACCATTGTGAAGCTTAAAAGTGTTACATGTTTGTACGGATTAGCGTTTGACCACCTGAGGTCTGGTTTTTTGACTCACATGCGAAGCAAAAGTGAGTCTATGTACTGAGCCGTGTCGTCCGTCCGTCCGTCCGTCCGTCCGTCCGTCCGTCCGTCCGTCCGTCCGTCCGTCCGGGCGTAAAAAACTTAAACGTTGGATTTTTCTCGGAGACTATTAAGTCTATCAACACCAAATGTGGCATGATGGTGTATGATGACAAGGCCTCAAAAAACATACATAGTGACTTGACCTTGCTTCAAGGTCAAGGTCACAGGAGCCATAAATGTGGTCTCAAAAACAGTCATTTTTCACATTTTCCCAATTTTCTCCCACGTTATTGAGAATGGCGACCTTAGCTACAAGTGGTATATAGGTCAAAGCAAGCCCTATCTTTTGATACCAGTTTGGTTGACCTTGCTTCAAGGTCAAGGTCACAGGAGCTCTTCAAAGTTGGATTGTATACATATTTTGAAGTGACCTTGACCCTGAACTATGGAAGATAACTGTTTCAAACTGAATAATTATGTGGGGCACATGTTATACTTTCATCATGAGACACATTTGGTCACATATCATCAAGGTCAAGGTCACTTTGACCCTTATGAAAAGTGACCAAAATGGGGTAGTGAACCACTAAAAGTGACTATATCTCATGGTAGAAAGTGCAAATAAGCACCATTGTGCTTCCTATGTCTTGAATTAACAGCTTTGTGTTGCATGACCTTGGATGACCTTGACTTGGGTCAAGGTCACATGTATTTTGGTAGGAAAAATGTGTAAAGCATTTCTTTGTGTATGATGTCATTGGTAGGTTTAGTTGTTTGACCTTGACCTTGAAGGTCACCTGAAGGTCAAGGTCATATAAAGGTCAAGATCAAGCATGTGAGTCGTATGGGCTTTGCCCTTCTTGTTGTTTAATGAGTTCCTGGTTGATTCCGATTCATTTAGTCACTTCTGCAGTTTTTCTTTCTTTGTTTTACACACTCACGCACGCACACACACATACACACACATTACTTTTCGCGAAGGAGAGCCATCTTCTTCATTCTTTGTTTTGTCCATGTCCTTCATCTGTCAGTTCCTGCCCATCTTCTTTGAATGGAGTTGCTGCATACCAGGAGGGCAAAGTTCAATGTTGGGGGACCGGAGGTCCCAGACCGAAGAAAACCAGGTCCTTCGGACATTTATCCCACATCCCTTGGGACCCCCTGGTGCAATGGATAGGATTAGATCAGCCACATGCGGCAGACTCAATCTGTTGGATGTCTAGGTTTTGTCGATGGTTTCCCTTGGCTATTGGGTAACCTGGCGTTGATGACCTCCATCTGGACTTCTGGACCTTTTCTGTGGCCATGATGACACCAGCACACATTTTGCAGTTACAAGATAAAAATGAGAACTGGTCGTCGATGAGTTTAGTAGCTATGAATTTACGAGCCAAACGACTGTTAAGAAATCACAGTCCTGGTAAGGTGTGCGAAGATTAGTAGAATTGAAAGTGAACTTTGAAATCATTGCTTTCTAAAAATTCTAAAAATTATTTTAGTATGTTATATTCGTGGCTATGCTTTGTATGGAAGCTTATCTATGACATATTTTGTTAATTTGAAGAGACAAGTGTCCTTTGTGTCCTGCAGGCTGTCTTTTGGTGATTTTTACCAGCGCGGAAACTTGACGTAAACAAAACAGCTGTTTTGCACCTAGCGCCATAAGTCCGCAGTCAAACGCTTTTGCACGAGGCGAGTTGTTTGTTACCTCAAGTTTTTTAAGCGATAGATTACTGTTGGTATTGCATGCTCGAATTGGCGTTTGTGGAAGGTCTATCTCGATGAAGGAGGGTTTGTTGGATGGACATCGATTCTCGTTGAAACACGAGCCATAAGTTGTGGTAAGGGAAGAACAGGTGAACACATCGATTGAGACTAGGGAGAGCAGGTCTCGTTGATAATGACTTCTTTATGAATACAAGTCATGTTACTGTGTTGGAGCATTTGTTGGGTTCTTTGAGGAACGGCAGCACAGGCTTGACCACTCCTTTAAAAAATGCATCTCGTCTTTGGACCCTACGATCACAAGTGTTTGCTTTTAGATGAAGTTGTGCTGTTGGAAAGGCTTGGTTCGATTGATTCCATGGAGGCCAAAGCGCCTCTTCACGGGGGAATGGAGCCGACGCTAACATTCCATCACGACGTCATCGAATTTGATCAAGCATTAAAGTGACAAATGGCGCATGCTTATCAAATCACGCTACCTGCACGCCGCCCTTGCGCAATAGTTTATGCTTTTAGAATGAAACATTTACATTTGATCTTTTTAAGTCCCAAACGATCCCTGTCAAAGAGCCTCCATTTTTCTTGGGCGGCCTTTGATTTTTGCCTTTTATTTGGGGATCTTGGTGAATCAAGAATCAATTCGTTCTCGAAAGTTGCTCGGGGCGGAACATGGCCCCTGAGCCGGTTCTCTTCGTTGAAATGAACCCCACTGGTAAAGTGTTACCTCTGTGGACACATTCCAGCATCGGATGAAGTGATAAGTCTTGATCGGTATTTTCTCATTATGAGAAAAAGGCATGTCTTCACTGAAATGTTGGCTTCTCTTGGAAGAGGACGCTTGAAAAAGGTGCTCGTTGCTGGAATTGGATACATAAATATAATTCTTTCCCTGCGTTTCCTCTGTCATATGCTCTTATGCTAACTACTGTGCAAAATAAACTTTGTGCGTCATTGTTTTTTGGAGTGAAAATTTTTTGGGGGTGCAAATTGTAGTCGTCGTTATCGGTTATATTCTGCATGATAAAGTACAACTGTAAACTTGGCAAGTGTTGTAGCTTCTGGCATTATCTTGTTGTTGGGGTAATTACCTTGCAGATGGTGATGTGCGCGTCATAGAATATCGAGACAAAGTAATGATAATGACCTTTATTACGTTTTCCGGAAATGGAAAAAAAAATCCCCTTGATGTTGTGTTGGCTCACACAGACGTCACATTAGTGCCACCTGTAAAATCACGACAGCATTTAAAACTGTTTGTTCAGTCCACTTTTTATCTGAGGGCGTCTGACAACTGGTACACCGGCCCTCTGATTTTTGAAAGGAGCGTCGGAACGGTCGCTCCTCGGCACTCCTGGTCGTTTACCCAACAGCTGAGGAGGCCATGTAACCCCACCTTTTCCCAGCCTTTCTCCCTCACCCCCATGCACACACACCCTACCCCCAATTCTGCCCCTCGAAATCCACATCACCTACCCCACTGCCCAAATCCCTTTCTTTCCGTTCGTCAATCTTCTCCCCACGCTCGTCATCCCCACTCCCCAGCCAACCTCTCTCCCCCCCCCCCGGATTTGGGGGTCCTGGCTATCGTCCCATTGCAGTCCTATGAGCAGCAGTGCATGCAGTGCCCATAGCTGCCGGGGAAGCGCCTGCGTCCAGAGACGGCCATCACGGCCGCGGTTCCAGGTCCACTCGGTGGCGGGCCCATTATTTCCCCGCGCGATTAAGGGGGCGTGAGCGATGAGGCCCAGTGCCGAGAATAACGAGGCCTGACACCTGCTGGGGGAAATGGGCTGGACCTGGTCCCTCGAAACCTCCACGTCTTCCGCGCTGCTGCAGTCTGCATGGCAGGAGCCTGCATCTGTTGGATGATGGGTGGAGGAGGCTGTGGCAATGAGGCGATGGGAAAGGGTGGCTGGGTGGCTGGGTGGTGGGATGGATGAAGAGATAGAACCTGGATTGTGCCAGGGCAGTTGGCTGGCGATCGGAACCGACCTGTAGCAATGGGCTATGACGTGCAGTGGGTGTCTGCATACGAGAGGAAATGAGGTAGTGCTGTGGTGGAACAGCAGGGAGATGGGAATGGACGGTCTCTCGCTCAGGTGGTTAGTCTAGATCATTTCTCATGGTTTTGTTTAAGGACCTATTCCAAAGATGCGTACTGTCCTTCTTTCTTAATATTCTGCTTTCCATTTCTCCTCTCACGATTTAGCGGCCCTTGTCGTAGTCATTAGTTGTTCTATTTATCATTCAAAATTCTTGTCGAAGTTTCGAAGGGATGGTAAGTAGGTTGGTGGGGCAGGGATCAGGGACAGAATTGAATATCGAGATCTTGCTCTTTGGCCGTGGTTTCCCAAGGCAGGTTGCACTACTGCAGACCTTCGAAAGCCAAGGACCACAACTGGGATGTTCAGCTCCCATGGCGAATACGTGTGGACGCCCACGAAAAACCCATCGCAGTGTTGCCGTGTTTCCCCCAACGGATTTAGCTTTCTCCTGTTTGTCTGAGACCAGCAGCTAGCTGCTCCACCTCACCCCACCCCTCGCCCCCGCTACTCACCTCGTCGCTGACGTTTTCCTAGGAATGTCACCAATGCTGACTCTAGCAACTTCTGAAAACTGCAGAAACGCTCGCTTAGCGAGCCATCGCCCTGCCTGGGCTGTAGACAGATTGTGTGCCACTCCGTCTGAGCCCTGCCTCCTCCTCATGCCTCAGCTTCTGCGGACGGGTTGGCATCGTGTTTATGAGATCATGTTGGCCATATGGCCTGAGAGAAAGCTGACGGGTCCATTATCTGGCCCAGGATAACATAGCGGCTCAAAGCCTCCACAGTTGTAAGCATATAGGAATGCACCCACTGTCTTAGCAATTAGGAGCATTTGGTACCCAGGATACCCACCCAAGTTCCCACCACTGATGGAGTATTTGGACAATGTGAAGCTCTGGTATTTGTCTTTGAAAGGAGGTCCCTCCATGCCGTAATCAGTGTCTACATAAAGGCGACGAGAAGTGTGTTCTACAAGCCTTATTGAAATAATTTTGAAACAAAGCTTCATTAGTTTTGTATCGTTATTTGTACAATTCCAACTTTTAGTGTAAAAAAGTTATCGCTTCATAAGTGAGTGTTGGCAAGGATGCTGTGTTCACTTCAAGGGACGCACATGAAGATTATTTCCTCGTGTGAAGATTAGGAAATTTAATCTCCCACCCCAACCCCCTCCCTGACACCAAGAGCCGGAGGGAATGGTGTTGTTAAAAGCCACGAATATCTTCTCTCTGGGACAGGCGCTCTCCTGCAGACAGCGTGTAGCAGTCGCGGAGCGGAGCGACAGGGCCCCGAAAGCATCGACCCCGTCAAACTGGGGAACACCGCCCGGAAGCGCTGTCGGTGATGAGGTCGCTGGAAGGTCCACGCTGGTGCCATTGCCACGGATAGGCCTGTGCGAATGGCAGATACTTTGAAAGCTTCACCCCCGTGTTCTGTTTTCTGAATGCCTCCCTCAACGCCCAATTCCCCTACTCTGCCCTTTTCTTTGCTCCGATCGAGAGTAGTTTGCTCTTGGGCCTGAGTCATTTTCAGTGCTTCTGTTGTTCGTCTTCCGAAAGTGTATACATATATGTCTCAAAAGCCTTGTGTCCTCCAACTGACCGTGATATCAAACAACGATCGCTTGTGTAGCCAGTATAATTCAACTGCAATTTCGATCACTTAATCGTGCCCGTGATGCTTTTTGTAATATCGCCTCCCCCTGTGGGTTAGTGCTAAGAATAGACCCATCGCTTCTCCCTGCGCGATTCGTAAGAGGCAAATTAATAGAGACATATTGTCTTGACTTGAGCTTACTGTAGATAGTTTGATTCCGTGATTAATGGCTTTACATAACCTACAAAGGCTGATAGACCGTAAAACGCCATCCATTCCATTGTAATACCGTCCTCTTTTGACGTCCATATGTGACGAAAAGTTCATGTTAAGAAATAGGCTGTAGATTTATCTGTTATATGTATGTATGGAATCACTTAAGACAGTCTGATTCACTGGGGAATGGTTAGCGGAGCATGTTGCAGAACTACAATGTTACCGGGCATAGTGTATGTTCGAAGTCGGAGCACAAGACGACGACGTTCTGCTCAACTGCACCTAGCCCTGATTTCTTTGTTGATTATGGGCGGCTTTCAGACCATGCAGTTATAGTAAGGGGATAGCGTATCTTGGTGCACCAGCTCTCTCAACACTAGACGCTGCTAGACAAAGCGAGGGACGAGGACGTGGGTGAGCGATGAGCTGACACTGGGGCGGGGAGCAGGGGGAGGGGACTTAACTTGCGGAGACAGGATGGCAGTCCCAGGATAGAGAGAAACGGGAGTTTAGGGAGGCTTAATGCCGTCCGGCGGAAGGGCGGTTAATGCCCTCCTGTGGGAGGAGTCCAGAAGGGGGAGGTTGGCTGACGTCTCTGGAGAGGCAGGAGAGTGGCGGGCGAGTCTCGAGTGTTGACCAGCCAGCCTGGACAAACGGACTGGACATCACGTGCTGGCTTGTGGTGAGCGCTCTGGGTGGCTTCAGGCGCATAGCGTCTTACCTGGATGAGTTCTGGAACGCCAGGCGATTGTCTTCGAAGCGTGTGTATGTGTGTGAGTGTGTGTATGTGTGTGTGTGTGTGTGCTTGCGTGTATGCTTACGTGTGTGTATATGTGTGCTTGCGTGTGTGTGCGTGCGTGTATGTTTGCGTGTGTGTAAATGTGTGCTTGCGTGTGTGTGTGTGCTTGCGTGAATGCTTACGTGTGTGTATGTGTCCTTGCGTGTGTGTGTGTGTGCTTACGTGTGTGTATGTGTGTGCTTATGTGTGCGCTTGCGCGTATGTATGTGTGTGTGCGTGCGTGCGTGCGTTCGTGCGCGCGCATGTGTTACTAGATCACCATCTGTTCAACTTCAAATGCGTAAACAATAGTTACTTTAGGCACTTTAGAAAACCCGTATCGTCAACTCAATCACAACCCCGCCAACAGTTCACCTTCCCACCCTGCATTTCCCGGGCACCCTTTCTGCCTGTTTTGTGTATGTTAATGATTCACCCTGGCAGTGAAAAACAGTAGAAGCACCTCCACTACCGCACCTCCACTACTCAACAAACCCTCCACCCATTGAACTTCACCGAACAGAAAACGAAATGAGCCATGTTGCTGTTCTTGAAAGATGTATGCAAGTTATTAATATATAGACAGCATCCGCTTTCAACGTTCGCGAAAGGCTGATGTTTGCTGTGCAGAGTGAGACCTTTGACAGTCTTGCACACAACCAGACGCGCCTTCGGCCATCCAGCGCCCGACAAGTCGCAGGAGATTATCTCGTACTAGGAGCGTGAGTCCCAGTCATCCTCGGCAGCGGCTCTGGCTTCGTTCGTATCTCCTCTCTTGGCCCTGTCCTCTGTTCGCGAAGGCAAAGATCGGTTTGCCAAACGAAATTTCCGATCCTCGTCTCACGCCCAGATTGCAATCGCGAGTTGATTATGGAGTGTTCCGTGTCTGATTGTCATTCAGCTGTCGTAGTGTTCTGAGAAAATGATTCCTTGAAATTAAGTTACAGTTGCCTCCATGGAATTTTTCTCACTCTCGCTCTCGCTGTCGCCAGTTTCAGGGTATTTTTGTCGCTGAAAATGTTCATCCATGTTCCGAAAGTCATCTCTTCACCCAAACTCCACTCATTTCTCACCCACCCTTTAACTGATTTTGCTTGCATCCGAGCCACCCCCAAGAGGGTATTAATCATAGGAAATTTTCCTCGTGATTTGAATCGTGACAAAAAGCGTGTTTCATCGAAGAAAGATGTCAGTGTTCTCATTTGGAAATCATGTAACATTTATTCATGAAAGTGCCACCGCCATTCGCAATTTTGAAGACACTGAAAGCATGCCACCTTTTACTGTATCCAAGGAACTCCTTTGATGCCAAGTTCTTTACCTAACTTCCGTATCCTGGAATGAGCACCGAACTATAGTGGGGAGTTAACGAAGACCTCACTGTACGAAAAATGTTTCTTGCACGTTATTCATTGTCATTATCGAAGACGGTGCATATATTTACGCAGTAGAGACCCTCCCCAACCCCCCACCCCACCCCACCTCCACCCCCCACCCCCACACTTAACCGTTCGCTCGCCTTTTAACGGTATTATATATGACGCGCCACAAATAAGCATACACTGACGAACACAGAAACGCGCGTACGCACAGACACGTAAGCACACGTGTTACGGAGCTCGATGTTTCTCCTCTTGTATAAATACCTTTGGGTTCTTTCTCTGTAGTCGATGGGCGTTCTGTTGTAGAGCTGGATGTTCTTCTGGAAGGGCGAGGTATACCACTTCAGTCTTGTCTGCTGGTCTGCTTGATTTCGGAGGGCCTGATGTTCTATTTGGTTGGACAGAAAACTTCATATCTCTTCTTAAGTTCTTATTCCTTTATTCATAGCAGAAAGACACAAGATGTTACACTGCCCAACATTCTCTACCTCTCTACCTCTCTCTGACTACATTCTCTCTCCGGGTCTGATCCGCTCTGTCTGCCCGCCCGCCTCCGTCTGATTCCGTCTAATGATGCCTCTCTCTTATCTCTCTTTTATTTTGCCTCCCAAATTACTAACATTCCTATGTTCTTAGTCACTGACTGTTCCTCATTGCCTTTTATGGTCCTGCGCCTCGACCACACAAGAAATACCATAGCAGGGGGGGAAAAGGGGGCGGGGGGGGGGGGCATTGGACTGAGGTCCTGGGGGTGGGGGTGGGGGGAAGAAAATTCTCCTTGAGGAGACAGTACTTTTCCATTCGGTCTAGAATTCTCTCCCAAAAATAAACTTGCTTACGTGGTCTATTTTCTAGGACGCGTTTATTTATACGCAGGCCCACAGCATCTCTCTCCACTTTCCAGCCTAACGCCTAGCTCTTCTCCAGCATAACACACGCACGTAGGAACATCGTGGAAATCGGCGTGCAATGAGCGCACACGGTCTGGTTTTTGCCTGTTCAGTTGCAGTTGTTGTACTCAAAGACAGATTTGGATTGTGAAATCGAGCGCTGCTGCAGCAGCGATTCACAGCAGAGTTTTGCGGAGTAGAGACAAGTTTTCACGGGCGGTAGGCAGCCTGTCCTGGCGTCAGGCGGCTCCACTACAGACAGCACTCTTGCCCCAGGGATGTGGCCGTCGTAAGTCGGGATGGTTTACTATAGGTAACGGCAGTTGGGGAATGAGGATGAACAAATATGAGAAATTTAAATGGAAGATTGTAATGACTCACGCTGCCTGCTCATTCGTATCAATAACGCTATATCGCTAAACTCTCAATACAGGTTTCTTTTTTCTTTTCTCCTGTTGGGTGTTTTGTCACCTCTTCTCTCTCCCCCCAGTTTCAGGTTTCCTTCCCGCGTCACCCACCTTCTCTTCCTTCCTGAGGCGTTATTGGAGGTGATAGATGTAATGAAAGGATAAACGAATGCGACGCAGCATAATGGCACCAGTGCTAAGGTTTTTCTCATCATACACAACTTGGTTAACTAACCAAATTACTCGTGCATACTTGCATACTATCCTGCGAAGTTCAATTTGGAGCACAGAGTTGTGTGACATATGTAACTGGATTAGTGAAGCAGTTAAGGTCTGGTTTAGTACGGACAGCGGCAGTGTGGGTAGGTCGAAGGGAAGAGTGAGGGAGCAGGCGCAACAGATTGACACAGACAGAGAGACAGACAGACAGACACACAGACAGACAGACACACAGACAGACAGACACACAGACAGACAGACACTGGCTGAAAGTAGGCCGGCTGCTAGATTGTCTGGATGAAGGAGGAAAAGATGGATGAACGGATAATTGACGAATGGTTTAGACATTTTGCTTTTACTGCTCATTGATTCAACACACCTTGTCCATTATGATGAATGATGAAAGAAACCAGTGTTTCCTAATGTGTTTCTTTCTAAAGGAGTGAAAGAGAGGGAGGGAGAGAGAATAGATACACTTCGACCTTAACCAAAAAGTCGAGACACACACACACACACACACGCGCGCGCGCGCGCGCACACGCACACACACACACACACACACACACACACACACACACACACACACACACACAGCGAGAGAGAGAGAGAGAGAGAGAGAGAGAGAGAGAGAGAGAGAGAGAGAGAGAGAGAGAGAGAGAGAGAGAGAGAAATGTCCCACGCCTTCGAGGTGTGGGCCACCGCTATGCATCACAGTGAGCTTTCTCTCTCTGTGCAGTGAGGCAGAGGGGAAGGAAGGGAGGTGTTGGGTGGGGGAGGGAAAAACAAGGGCCGAGAGAGTAGTGGCTGACGGAGATGGAGAGAAAGATGGAGATCAGAGGATTCAGAGCGGCGTTGCAAGGCTTAGAAGCTAGGGGTGGCTGGAGGAGGCGAGGCGGATGCCCCAAGTTACCTGGTGGTTGTGGAGGCTGGCTGGCTGCCGTCCTTCTTTCTCCCTGTGTCAGCCTAGCCCTGCCCATCTGCCTGGCTCCGCCTGTCTCTGCCGCCAGCCAGAGAGTACCCGCCCGCCTCTCCCGCTGTTACGTCACTCTTGGCAGCCAGGGGCCACATGTTCCTCTCCCTGGCCAGTGAGTCGGACTCCGATGGCATGGCCAGCGGACCTCTCGGGCCTAGTCGCCATTAGATGCAGGGTTGATACAAGTAGGCAGTTCTGCGTTCAGAACTGAATCGCTGGCGGTGATTCCTCCCTCGGGCATCCGTGAATCGGTGTACAAAACTGTGATGTATGACCTCTTAATCCAGTAATATCAGTTCGTTGATCATCACGTGAACTACTGTGTAGGCAACGCTGAAAGGCCGAGCTTCGTCATAGAATCTGGTGTTTCACGGACATGACAGGGTGACCATTCGTGGCACCTTGCGCTACCATTTTAAGAATATTTTCCTTGACAAATTTATGGTAGTGACTGCTTTCGTACGGGACTGTTGAATTTGGTACGCTCACCACGATATCGGACATTTTTACGCCAACAACTATGGCTCTTTAAAACCTTTCTCGACCGAAAAAGGCCGCCTCTTGGCTTTGATATGATTCGTAAAATCTGGACGTTGACACTGAAGCTGTGAGAACGCCACGTGTTGGATCTCTCGATGTCCATTCGACCGTTTTGTGCGAAGAGGAGGAAGTTTTGGCGTGTGTGCGTTGACTGGCAGGGTCGATACTGGACCTCCTGAGCTACGGTGTCTGTGATTGTTTAACGCACAAAGCGCGGCACGACGTGAACAATCTTGTCAAACACGACTGTGATAATGTCAATAACAGGTCCATCTGATGGGGATCTTGCCTTGTGGTGAGGACAGACGGGCAGGACTGGTTGGAGTGATTTTGATGGAGCTGCATTATTACGGAGAGAAACAAGTGATGATTTGTGTCTCCAGATTAAAAAGATCTGTTAGTCAGCGGCCTGCGGTCGGTCTGTCATAGTGGGAAAGGAGCAGGTGCGTCTTCGAGACTGTCATGATGTCATAGGAGTTCGTCTTGGAGCAAGCCGGAAATTGCACGCAACTCTCTTGTGTTCAAAGATTATGTTTTTCCTCTGGACTCTTTCGTACTCTAACCTTAAAAGCACGATAAAAACGATGCCACTTATTTTGATTGGGAGAATCAGAAGAAATGATGGAGGAAGCCTGGGACTCAAGTCTTCCTAATTCATCGGCGCATCTGTTTTGTCCGGACATTAGTAGACCAGTTGACCCACTTGTCCCGCCTGCCCGTTTTGTTTGAACGTGCCAGATAGTCGTAGAAGACCTGTCAGGCCTTCCTTCGTCGTCTGCGGTAGATACTGCTTTTGGCTTTCCCTTTTGTGCTCGACTTGGCTTCTCGGTCGGTGACTTACTTGTCTTTGACGTTCTAAGCCCTTTCTGTGGCGTGCGAAGGAGGGATCAGTCTTGAGCTGGGGATCCCCACTGTTTCCGTATTAGTCCCTCGCTACTTGAGTACCCTTCGCCCTGGAAGTGGTGCACTGGAGTTTTTTTTCTCTGGATTCCCTCAAGCTTGTTAGTTGGCCGGCGATTCTCCCGCAGGAGCATCTTCACAATTTCGTAATGTGTGGCTATCAGCATCTGTGTGGTCTGAATGAACAACTGCCTAAACCTGAATAAGACCGAAGGAAGGCATTTATTCGTCTTGTCCCGGCTGCATTGTACACGCGGGAAAGATCGAGTCTACCTATGAACAAGTTGCCACTACAGGCTGTTGAAATGAGCGCGGTGCCGTCAAGGCGTGCATAATTGAGGCGTGTTGGCACACCTGTGTGGCGAATAGCCCAGGTCAATACCAATACCCTTCCGTTTGTGAGTGAGCGTGTGGTTTCTATCCTGCGCGTGAATCCATCTTGCCATCAGCTGGACTTGGTGATGATAATCAGAAGGAGTGCTTTATTTTAATTTGTTCGTCGTCTGCTGGTATCCAGAGAGCCAAAGGATGTTTAGCTATTAACTGGTTTGAAATAACCGCACTGTTACAGCGACCTTGTAATCGCTCGTTATGGTCTCTTGGGGACTCGGAAATAATTGACAACCGAACCTGTCTAATCTCCTGTACATCGCTTCAATCGGAGCTGTCTGACGATCCATCTCGTGGTGACCTATACAGCTAGTCAGAACTTTTTCCCTGACCACCGACCTTTGCTTGAATAATTGAGTGTAATCTTGCTCATTTTCGGGGTTTCGTGATGAGGTAGACACCCCAGGGACGTCGTCCACGTCACCCCCCAGTCGCCTGGCGTGGCCACAGCGCCGAAAAAGCGACCTAGCGTGTGTGGAAGGCTGCACTCGCCCGCCTGCACGGATCTGGCACTGGCCGACCGCCAGCTGACAGGTCTGCATACCTTTGGCAACGTAACCAACCTGAAATCGAGAGTGCTTTCGTTCTCGCTGTTGTCGTCAAGGAAACGAACCCACGCTGCTAGGACAGAGAATGCACGGCGCTTTTATGTCCTTTTCAAAACCAGCGACAACTGCGGCCGATGATGAAACTGAGGCCGCGCTTGGTGGAAGCCAAGAGCTTGTGAAAAAAGCTACCATAGTGGAATAGTGGTAGCGATTGTTTCGATTTTAGCGTTTGTTGTGGAATCGGATTGCCTGTTTGTGTTTGCAAATCCAAGGCATGAGAAGAGTCCATTGCTTTTCCATCCATTTATTCTTTGTTTGAACATTCTCTTAGCGTTTTTATTCTCCTGTTGGCAGTAAGTCGGCGCAACTGTCGTCCGACGTTGAACCCGTGTGCTCCTAGTGTCTGCTCGTCTCTGTCTTCGTCTGTCTCCGCAGTTGCCGTTTGACCTGGATCCCTTTCATCTGCATTCTTGCGTGACTTTCCATCCTAATAATGCAATTTCTGCTTCTCTTTCCGACTCCTTGGAGTCTGCTCTTACGCGTCCGTGTAATCAGCACCTTGCTTACGCATTTCCCTCCCTGCCTCCCTCGTCGCCTTTTGGACTGAGCACATGACTCCTACGCCTCCGTTTAAGTCAAATTCCGAAACATACCTAATATCCGTCTTGCCTCTCTCACTGTCTGCGCGTGCCTCTGTGTCTGCCAACTTGTTTGCCTGCCCACAGCCTGCCTGCATGCCCGCAACCTGCCTGCATGCCCGCAACCTGCCTGCATGCTCACAACCTGCATGCCTGCCTTCTCCTGGCCTGTCCCCGCATCGCGTGTCAGAGTAGTCTGAGCCAGGTAGCTACCACTGGCGTGACGCATGCGCTATTTCGGAGTGCCGTGGATGGGCTGTCATCAGCGCCTGGGCGTAGGACCGGTGCTTCCTTGATCAGCCCCAATTTAGCGCAGAGCCCTCCGCCCCCTCGTGTTGCAGCGTCTGTCTGCCCACGACCCAGGCAGAATGAGTGCCTAGTGATGGCACAGAACTGACTTGTCAGGACTGAGACAACAATAGACGTTGTCCAAAGCGGACGATGTCGTGTAGATCTGATGGATTAGAGGCAGGCGACCTAGCTGTGTCGTCACGATGCCACAGGTGTGATCACTGAAAAATGCGACGGCACGTTGCAAATTGTTGAGATTCCTTTTTCAATTCAAGAATAATCCTCGCATTGCAATGACTATTGATTACAGGACGTATTCGACGTAATATTAGCGCTTTGGTGGCAATGGATTTGCAATCCACGAGTATTTCATAATTTCTTAGGCATAAAGAGAATAAACGGAAGTTGCGATGTCAATTATCCTTAATGGCTCATTGGCATGCTCATTAGCGCTCTACATGTAGAGGACCATCAAACACTCACCGTGCCACTTACAGTAGTCGCTGGATACTTGAGGTGTTCTGTGATAATCTAGTACTATCTCCGTGTACCGCCATCTTTGGAACCACTGTGAAAATTCGAATACATAATACTGGCATGTGTGCTCGCCATCCAGATGAAAACCGGATTGTCGGGAGACGTTAGCATTTCGTAACGTCAGAACATTCTTTATTCCCTCTTTTGTAACTCGACAGCTTGGCCGCTGCCCCTCGACAACTGATGATGGCACTGATTTGAAGAGCAACATCCTTTGGAACCAAGAACCGTTTGGGCGAAATCGACTTATGATGGTCAAGAACAGAAATGTCAGTGTAACATGCGCAATCCAAAATCGTGTGGGAATGCCTGGATGGAATCATGAGATTCAGCACGAAGACATCGTCACGCGCATCTGTCTTCATGGTTCCTGGGAATGACTCCATGTCCAAAAGGAATCTTGTATCTTGGCTTGAGCTTAGAGCTGTCACACGCACTCCGCAGCAAAGATTCTGGAAATATTTGCCGCTGAACCGAGGTTTTTGGCCGATCTGAAAGTAAGCACCTTGGAGATGCTGATCAGGCAAGGATAATGAATTTCCACGAGGAATCTGCTGCATGGAATGAGAATAGCTTTGTGATGATTGATGCAAAGTCGAATTGATTACGCAAGCGTCGATATTGCAGTTGACCCTTCCACACCCCTCTCTCATTGAGAAAATCATTCAGTGGAACGAATGGTTTGTGCAATAACTCACGAATCCTTTGATACGCTACAAGATTAACCTCCGTGCATGGCTTATGAAAATACTTCTCGTAAACCAACGAAACTTTGATCGCTGGGGAGCTTCTGATACTTCAAAGAATGAGTAGGAAAAAAATAGAATAAAGGCACTCCCCTCATTATTCGAGATATTAGACTTTGTTACATTGAACTTGTTGCGTTTCAGTCGCTTTCCCTTCCTCAGAGAAAACGGCAGATGAAAAGGCATCGTTGAAACCTCCTGAAAAAAATTGTGGCGAGCGAACTTTTTCCAAAGAACTTTCACCAGACATCATTGAAGGCGAATCACCCGAGGCAACTGCCGGGATTAGAGGGAAAATTTAAAAAAAAGGCTGTGACGTAGTCTTATCGAGCCAGAGTGTCTTCGCAAAGGGACAGCCTCAAAACAACAATCGTCTGTACCCATTCTTCTCTCGCCACCTGTCCTCTGCTGCCGCCACCTCCTCACCTCGTCCACCCGCGGCGAGATCGAGTCTGCCTCCACGGCGGCTCACTCTCGCTGAACGCCGGCTTGTCATAGCGCCGCACCGCAGGGTGCACGACACAGCAGTCTGCCATCGACGGATGCCAGCGAGCTGTTGGAAAGATCCGCAGGCACTCCTCTAGCTCGAGTTTCTTCTGGCGGCAACACACAGCTCTCATCCGGATAAAGCTTTGCACTCGGCAACGTGTGCGAGAACAGCGCTGCACGCCGCCCAGTGGAGCAGAACTTGAGGCCGCTGCAGGAGGAAAGGACGGGTGGGTGTCCGGGGGTCCCCCGATGCAGTGCAGTGGGTGCATCCTGAGGCCGCCTGAGGGGCAAGGGGGCGATGAGACTGCTATCATGGAGGTCGGTCGCCATCTCTTCATTCTCCATCTGCATGTGGAGGCCCTCAAGATCATCAGCATCGTTTGGTGCCAGTTTCGAGACTTCCGATGCAAGGTAAACAGCGGCTGGTGGTGCGCGTCTGGTGAGTTGAATGGTGAAGATGGTATATGAAGAGACGAAATACTTATGCTCCATTCATGTTGGGAAGTGTGTTGGGTGAAGGTTTACTGAATGATAGATAAATTAATCCCACCTGTGGTTCTCAAGCCATTTTCCTCCCCAAAATTGAATGTGTGTATCATATCTTGTGCTTGCTATGTCTAGACATTCGAAAACTGCATGGAAGTGACAGATAAGGCAGCTAAAACATTCATTGATTGGGATCGAAAATAGGCACCTGGGGTCGTATTTGTATATACCCTCCTTACATTCGATGCATCATATTGGTTTTTTACTCAAGCATCATGCGCGGTTTTGGACAGACTCTCTTAATACGACAAAACTACTTCATTTTCCCTGCAATGTGATTGTGTATGAATAGCTTGTTTTAGCTACTCCCGGCAATGACGCCAAGACTCCTTGTTTGGACATGAGCATCAACATTCTGCTGCATTCGTTCCAAACGCACGCAAAATGTGATGATAATACTGCAATATTGTTTCGTGTTTCACCACGCCCACTCTTTCTGAGTCTCCGAAACTCATTTGTCTCGTGTTCCATTTCCTGTCATTCCTGTGCTAATTCCGCGCATGCTTTTTTGCTGCAAGTCCAAACATGACTGAAATCTTTGAGGGGTTTTTCCCTCCCATTTTCTTCTTTAATTGATAGAGGGGAGTCATGCATGACATCTTTAAGTTTTATAAACCACACCCCGCCCACCCCCTGACTCAGGATCGGCTGGGGCAGTAGCAGCCTGCATAGCAAACTTTCGTTGGAGGCGAGGGCTGTCCTCCGGCCTTGCAGTGCGCAGCGCGGGATGGTGGATGGGCGAGTAGCGTGCTGCAGAATGTCATGCCAGTTTGAGATCCATTCCAGTCCGCTGGGATCGTTGGCGGAAAGGAAGGGGCTGTGGAGGATTGGGGTATGGGAACTAGGGTGGACGGCTGGGAGATGGGGAGGAAGAGATGAGGCGTAACCTTCATAACCGACTCTGACATATATGGATGATGAAGAGGATGTATCGTCAAGATATTTGTTACTTGCGAAGAGGAAGGTCGATGGTGATCGTTGTTTCCCTGGATTTCTGTAGAATTTAAAGGGAACTCTTGCTGCAGTGGGGCATGGATGCGCCAGTGTTCGTTCGAACTCATTTGCTTGCATTAATAACGAACGGACAGATGGACAGAGCAACACATATTCGAAACAAATACTGGCTCACTAGCTGCCTGCCTGCCTGCCTGCCTGCCTGTCTGTCTGCCTGTCTGCCTGCCTGCCTACCTGCTTGCCTGCCTGCTTGACTGTCTCTCTCTCTCTCTCTCTCTCTCTCTCTCTCTCTTCTCACTCACTCACTCACTCTCTCTCTCTCTCTCTCTCTCTCTCTCTCTTTCTCACTCACTCACTCTCTCTCTCTCTCTCTCTCTCTCTCTCTCTCTCTCTCTCTCCCTCTCCCTCCCTCCTTCCCTCACTCACTCACTCACTCACTCACTCACTCACTCACTCACTCACTCACTCACTCACTCACTCACTCACTCACTCACTCACTCACTCACTCACTCACTCACTCACTCACTCACTCACTCACTCACTCACTCACTCACTCACTCACTCACTCACTCACTCACTCACTCACTCACTCACTCATTCACTCACTCACTCACTCTCACTCACTCACTCTCACTCTCTCACTCACTCACTCACTCACTCTCTATCTCTCTCTCTCTCTCTCTCTCTCTCTCTCTCTCTCTCTCTCTCCCTCTCTCCCTCCCTCCCCCCCCCCCTCTCCCTCCCTCCATCCCTCTCTCCCCCTCCCCTCCCTCCCTCCCTCCCTGTTCATTGTCTTCTCACGTAGTCCCTGCACCCTGGTGGAAATATACTGAAGTCTCGTAATAGTCGTTGCGTTAGGTTGTCCACACCCCGCATCGTTGATGTAGCAAAGAAATGAGTTTGACGGTGAACAATATGCACAAGCGTAGCTAGGTCTCTTGGGTAAGGAAGTGCCCAAAATGGAAGGTCATATATAGATAGTTGTAAAAACTTGATGGTTAGACTTATAATTGACCTGAATATCTCGTGGAACGCTGACACATCCGACGCGCTTTTTTTGCTTGCGCGCTTCGGAAGGAACTGGGATACGGTTTTTCTCATTTTTTCTTTTTGTCCCCTTTATTTCCTTGTTGTATAGCCAATGAGCTAAAACCGGAAGCACGAAGGTAATGTAATTGAGCATTAATCGCTCGGCCTCACGTTCTCAATTCTCCCTCTACGGCCGACATCAGGAGTGTCCTTTTCATCTAGCAGACGTAATCTAATCGGCGAGGCGAGTGCCTTCGTGGGGTGTTTTTTTTACGTGGCTAGAGATTGAGAAAATCGCCACCTCCGGGTTCGAAGTAAAATTGGATGGAGGAAAGTACGAAACGAAACCAAGATGGTCGAACTGTTCAACGAGTCTTTCCGGTGGAACTTCTCATTTCCACTTGATACGTTTGGCTGCTTTTGCACAGCAAGGCTACGGAATCCTATACCGAGCTAAAGGGAAATGCATTTAGAGATCAGTGATGATTGATAAGTCTTTGGAATGCTACCATTTCATATCGTCGATAGATAAAAATCGTTAGCTTGTGCAATTGTTGAGACAGCTTTTTCGCTCACGCTTGTTATTCACGATCCAGTATGGTTCTGAAAAACTGAATCGCACTTGATCCGGCAGTGTATTTCGTTAAATGCCCTTGAATTTCAAGCAATAATATCGAGTTTGTTGTAGAAAATTCTATACTTTAGACTGATGATCGTTTCATGCCTTCTCCATAGAAATTCTCTTTGTGCAAATACAAAAACTAATCCCCTCTAATGGTGTCTGGGATTTTTGAATTATTGCATTGAATTCAAATGTGAGCGTACGCCCAGTTCGGTCTTTTATCATCAGAAGAAATAAAACCAATGTTTTCGCTGGCAGTTTTCGATTTTAATCGTTCCAGATATAACGGTCGTTTTGACAGAAGATAGAATTGAAACTCAAATGATATGCCCCCCAAAAAAGAGAAGGAAGTGTTGCAGAAAGTTGCAGGCCAACTGTAGCGGTGTGCAGATGAGTTCGGATAAATTGGTATTTTTTTCCCGGCTGGTGATGACACTCTTTTTTTGCCCATGCTGGCCCATCTCTCCTCAGGCTTCTATGCGGGATTCGTCCTCGAAATGGCCGCTCAAACTCGTAGGCCTTTCCCAGGCGATGTGGGTGTGCAAGCACCTCATGGTGGCTTCCAACGTCTGCAGAGAGAAATCAATTGTGATTAGTCCCATCTGTAATGCACAAATTTCTACCTTATGCTCTCAGTTCAAATTACCTTTGGGACTGCGACACAGTTCCACCTTAGAAATCTTAATGATGGTGCATACTTAATATGTAAGAACCATTTTACGCTTTTTTGTATCCTGCTTATTTCTTCTTTTAGCAGAGGATGTATCACCTAATTTGTCCTAGTAAGTATAAGGATAGAAAAAAAGGATAGAATTGACTTAAAGGAGCTAATAGATTGGCTGCATTTGAAGAATGGCTGCATTTCTGTAAGCTTAGTGTGACTCAAAACACCCTGACTTGCAGGACAATACTTACTTCCATATAATTCAAGCCGTAACACCTGCATTTACTTTGCATTTACTGAGCGCAGATTTGAAACGTAAAAAATTAATCTCGATAATGCTAGTTACTCGACACGCTGGCTGCAGAACTTGCAGTGTGTACGACTGGCAAGCTGCATCGACATCGTCGTCGTCGTCGTCGTCGTCATGATTTTTTTTCTTCCGAAGACGCCTGTCCATTTTGGTGAATGTGATGACAAATGATTGCCATGCTTCTGGAGCAAACTCTGAAAACACCGTGATCTTGTGACATGACCATGTGACATGACCGTGTGACGTGTCCATGTGACATGACCTTGTGACGTGTCCATGTGACATGACCGTGTGACGCGATCATGTGACGCGACCATGTGACGTGTCCGTGTGACGAGTCCATTTGACATGACCTTGTGACTTGTCCATGTGACATGTTCGTGTGAAGCGACCACGTGACGCGACCATACGACGTGTCCGTGTGACGTGTCCATGTGACGTGTCCGTGTGACGTGTCCGTGTGACACGACCGTGTGACGCGACCGTGTGACGCGTCCGTGTGACGTGTCCGTGTGACATGACCGTGTGACATGACCGTGTGATTTGACCATGTGACGCGACCGTGTGACGTGTATGTATGACATGACTGTGTGACGTGACCATGTGACGTGACCGTGTGACATGACCATGGGATTCCACTGAGGCAGGGGTCACCGTCTGCCAAAAGAATGTTAAATGTAAAAGCGTTCAATTATGGAGCATAGAGCTTTTCCAAAAATGGTAAACCTTTTTGAAAGTTTTTTTTAGCATAAATGTGACTCGGTGGTGTAATAGGACCGATGTATTTTTTTCTGGCAGCAAAACGTTATCTCGAATTCAACTCTTCGTCATCATTAACATTGAATTTGGGTGCACTATTCTGGATGCTTTTTGGGGGCACGCGAGCGATGTCAGTATTAAGTTCCTCGATATTTCTACATGAACAGCCTTTCCCATCGACTATCTTGAATATTCAAAATCATCATATTCTCGCCTGGTTATTTTAATCAGAGTTCAAAGTTATTTGTATCCTCTTTTTTCGCTTTTGTAACTTCTCACTGTTTTGAGACTCATTTGAAATGCTCACAATCATTGTCAAGTACGGCTGAAACCGGTCTGTGTGGACTTGAGGCAATCGTGCAAGGGCTTTTTGAGTAACTGGGACTTCTTCATACTTCGAGAGCACTTCCTCGTAATACTTTTCTAATCGAAGACGTGATTGAAATCTAGTTTCGTGCAAAGACAGAACGTGCTCAGAGTTGGTGAGGTGACAAGGCAGAAAAAAGGTGATGGAATTGGCAATGCTCTGTGAATCTTTTTTGTTGTGTTTGTCATAACAGTGGTGTCTCCAGCATTGCATCTTCACGACTCTCTTAGGAGTGTAGGTAAACTTGCTTTAGCCTGCCTCTGTCTCTCTCTCTCTCTCTCTCTCTCTCTCTCTCTCTCTCTCTCTCTCTCTCTCTCTCTCTCTCTCTCTCTCTCTCTCTCTTTTACCACATTTGAATATTTTGCCTCAAGGGCTGAATGTAAGAAAAGCAATACTGCCTAATTCACTACCCTTGTAAAATAAAGTTCGTTCGTTCGTTCTCTCTCTCTCTCTCTCTCTCTCTCTCTCTCTCTCTCTCTCTCTCTCGCACACACACTCTCTTTTCCTTCGTCTTTCACGCTCTCTCCTCTTTTGCTTTTTCCCATTCTCTCTCTCTATCTCTCTCTCTCTCTCTCTCTCAACGTTTTTTAAATGTGGACTATTGAACGCCTAACAGTTTGGTTTATGGAGAAACAGGAAGGTTTCCACTTGCTATAAACAGTACAATGAGAGCAATAAAGTACTGGCTAAAACTTACTAAAATGACCGATGATAGGCTACCCAGGCAAGCTTACCTCATGTTGTCTATAACACAAAGATCCCAGATGATCTAAACTGGGCAAAGTCAGTTGAAAATGTAATATGCAAGACCGGCTATGCGTATATTTGGAGGAATGAACCGGCTACTACTGAGAGAAGTTTTTTTTTGTAAAATTGCAAAATAGGCTACAACATTGCAACAGGCAGAGCTGGAACAGCAAAATTCGTGAAAGTGAAAGATTCAGAATGTATCGATCCTTCGAAAGAACCTTAGAGAGTGAAAAATACTTTGAATTCATTGAGATTAAAAAATTCAGAGATGTATTTATCCCGTTTATATTTGGAGTAAATGAGTTACCTGGTAACAAGCAATCTATGCGCAGCCACAACATAAACCAACACTGCTTCCTTTATGGTGAAATTGAGAATGAGAAACCTTTTCTATTTCATCGTACTTTGTATAATGACCTACGCAATAAATACATTAATGAATACATCAAATGACCAGAAGCTGCTGATACCACCTTTTTGATAGATGGACGTGGATACATGAAAACACGCAATGTAGCAATGTATCTTTATTATGCTCTCCGATTACGTGACCAATTTCTTGCTAGTTTAGAATAAGACCATGAAAAATAATGTTATGATGAAAGAATGTACGTTAATACTATTGTTATAATGTTTCTAGTGTTTATTTGTCACTTATATGTACTAGCAAATATGTTCACTTGGATTGTATGCCTTGTTCCACATTGAGGCTAAAGTATACTGGCTCCTCAAAAAGAAGCAAATCATGTATGTGCTGTTGTGATGGGCCGGTGGCCTGAACAATAAAATCAATCGATCAATAAGCAATCTCTCTCTCTCTCTCTCTCTCTCTCTCTCTCTCTCTCTCACTCTCTCACTCTCTTACTCTCTCTCGCTCTCTCTCTCTCTCTCTCTCTCTCTCTCTCTCTCTCTCGCTCTCACTCTCACTCTCTCTCTCGCTCTCGTTCTCGCTCTCACTCTTGCTCTCGCTCTCGCTCTCACTCTCACTCTCGCTCTCTTTCTCTCACCATACATCCACACATATGTACGCACGCACGCACGCATGCATTGGAGAAGGAGAAATTATTCAAACACGACTTCTTTTGCACATGTACATGTATAGCTGTGGATATCGTGCTTATCTTTACTTTGACAAGGAATTCTCGAGGCTGTCTGAAAACTTATTAAAGGAAGATCTTGCACAACGACGTCGACGTTTTTGACATATAGTCGTGTTTTCTGTCACGGCATTCCTTAAAGGTTTTTTTAGGACAAAATCTAAGACTGCTGACATTGTAGAATAAAACAGTGCAGACACGTGATTAGTTCACGAAATGCTAAAAGAAATAAAAAAGCTTTATAATTCATTGAACAGTTATTTCGGGGGCTCTATTAAAGGTCGCTACGCTTTCTAATGCGGTGAAGGTTGTGCACGCTCTCTCGGAAACACCGACTAACTAATCTCGAGGTTTCTGCCTTGATCTTGCATGTTATCAGCCCGTTGATTTAGGAAAATCGAGCGCCTTTTCCTTTTTGATTAGACCTTGCTCCTAAGTTAGTTTCAGCTCCCTCCTTTTCTCTCGCGAGAGATGCCGTTTTGTGTAGAGCCATTCTCTCTGAAACAACATTATCTATTTTTGAGGACTGCGACCATCCGGGGATAGCGAGGACGCCTCCAACACAATTTTAGCTCTCTTCCCTTTGGGCGATCTGCGTTATTTCATTTACACTAATTGAATATCTGGATAATATCCTCTGGGTTCATCGTACTACAAATATTGTCTGCTGGGCTGTTCGCTCGCCTGTGCACTGCAGCCAATGAAGTGTCCGATTCATGTCTGCTGCATCCTTCAGTCATGTTTACAGAATCATTTGGGAGAAGAAATGACAAAGAACCCCGCAACTGTTCCGTTATTGCTGGGCGTGGTGTCTAAGCATTTTCAAGTTGTACAAGAAGGAAACGTATTGAAAAAGTGTTATGTTGTTAGCCGCAGATGAGTTTATCAGGGTTCGCAACGGCATCCATTTAAGGGTTTTATCAGTGTTTCGGCCCCGGCACACCCCCACCCACCCACCCCCAACCCCATCCCCAAGTATGCTACTGATGTGTCTTTATCTCCATGCCAGGACAGCTGCTTCTTGTGCAATTTTTACTCTTCTTATTTCTGCTTAACTCACTGATTCCCAAGGCCCCCCCCTCTCTCTCTCTC